>JASDQU010102602.1:26862-39430 GCA_032191745.1 Picea mariana | reverse complement strand
TATATTTAATCTTTGGAAGTTCTTAATGTGCTCGGTAACTAAACCCTTTTGCTTGAGATTTATCAATTGGCTAAAGAAGGTATTGCTCCTTGTATCCTCATAGTGTGCTATCATTTCTTCCGTGAAAATTGTCCAAGTGACGAGTGATTTGCGAGAACAAAGCCATCGATACCACACAAATTGATTAGGTTCTAAATATAAAGAAGCAATTCATACCTTTTGTGTATGTGGCACATTATGGAGATCAAAGAATTGCTCCATCTGAAGTATCCATGTGATTGGGTCCTTGCCATCAAACTTCCTCATATCAATCTTGGAAATGTGGTTGGTCTTCAAACCAAAGTTGGAGTTTATCCATTCTTGATTCACCTTCCTTGTGTCCTCATCATGACTTTCATGGGATGCATTTTCACTTTTAGGTGTCTTCTCTATTATGGAATTTTTCAATACTTCCATGATCTCCCCTTTTAAACCCTCCATCATCTCTTGTAGTTCATCTTTTGTTACTATCTTCTTTTGTAAATCATTTATGTCCCTACGCATTTCTTCACCTTCATTAAGAGTCCAAGTAGGATTGTCTGGAGGCTTATCTGGTGTAGAAGTTCCCTTTTTGGGTGGCATGTTGGCCAAGTATCACTTTTGAACCTTGATTTTGAGGCGGTTCTGCTAGACAATCTTTATTCTGCTGTATCTCCCAAGTTTCGTCCATTCTAGATATGAAAATTTCTTGTATGTAGTTCTATAATATTTATTCTCTGCAATGTCACATGCCTGATCAAAATTGGATGTTCCAAGTGGAATTTACGGTAACTTCCCCACAACTTCCCGATTTTTTTCCTTTCTAGGAGATCTCACTTTTATAGTGTGCTGCGCACAAAAAAATTGATATAAAATTTTGAAACTCGCACCAGAAATACTACAGACTATCCATGATCCAATGAAACTATTCCCACTCAATTTGGATACTCTAGGAAGAATTTATGATTGTTTTACCTGGAACACCTTCTTGAGACTAGTCAATAGGACTAGTCAGATACCCTATCTTACACAGGGTGTATCTACAAATTTAAGATGACCCAGAAGATGAAAGTTTGACAATAGATAGCTTACTAATTTCTATGAATAGCCTCCAGAGTTCAGGGTCTGAAATGTTATAGAAAATTTTTTATAGCAAAAATTTTGTAATGACTCAGTTCAGGATGATTCCAGAATGTTATCTTGTACAGGATATATCTTCGAGTGTATAAGGCCTCAGGAGCTGAATTGTTAACCCAACGTACCTTGATCCATATACTAAATATCCTCCAATTTGTTCCTTCTGAAACGTTGTAGAAAACAAGTTATAGCGAAAATTCCAAGGTGTCTCAGATGTAGCAGTGAAATCCCAAGACCTTGAGCTTTGATACCATATGTTAAGAACCAAATATCAATATAGCATAGAAAAACCTTAGAAAAAGTACTCAAATCCTTGAAAAAGAGNGGGGGAAACCTCCTTTTACCCCACTTAAATGTTCAAGTACAAGATGATTCAAAATGAAAATGTCTCCTTGGTATATATAGGAGACTAGGAGGCATAATTACAACTAATGGCCTAAAGCTGACATAAATAAAATAACATTACTAATATAATATGCCTCAATTAAGGGGTAATGAGCCAATCTTAGGGCTTAACAAAAATTGGGGAGTTGAATAACTTTAGAGTTGTAATATCCCGGAGTCCCGGAGTGTCGAAGCCCCATAATAAATAAGGACCATCTATATCAACACTTGATTAAGTAATAGCCATTGTATTAGGTGAGTATAAGGATAACGCAAGGGGGAGATGTCAATGGATAGTAAGTAGTCAACATTATTTTATGACCACTTCATCCGGTAAAAATGTGGGTGTTCTAAAAGGTGTAAAGAAGAAAAACAATGAAGCACGAAGTGATGAAATCCTGAGAACTGTAGATCCATATCAGGTAAGATATTTCTTGGCCATTCGATAAATAAGTGGGAGGATGGAGTAAGAAAGAATGTTAACCCAAAGCCACTGGTCGCCTGCACTTTATGACCACTTCAACAGGTCAAACTCTGGGAGAGATGGAAGATTGAAAAGGGAGAATATCCCAAAGGCCGAAGTCTGAAGGATATCTTTCTAGCGTCGGGTCACGTGATAAGGTAAAGGAGTTTATTAGGGGAAAAAAGAGTCTAGTAAATAATCCTACCAACATTTGAATAATGTCCTATGTAAAAGAATAAGGGAGAAATAAAGGCGCTAAGAGTGGTGCTTAAGTGGATAAGATCGTGGTTTTGATCCCGCAGTCATTTGGAAAAAGTGGGTGGAAGAAAGCGCTTGTGTAGAATTTGATTTCTGTAACAGTTTAAAGGATATGTGGAACAATTTGATAATATTGGTACACAACCATTCCATTTCTGCTACCAGATCTTGTTTGCACATGAAGGGATAAAATACAAAGGATTTGAAGTCGTTAAGTTAAATAAACTATTATCAGTATTATTGTTAAAATTAAAAGAAGAGGTGCAATGGTTCATTGTCAAAATATGAAATGGTTCAAATTATTACCTAATTGGAATACTATATAAACAAAGAAGTGTAATGGAAGGAAGATTAGATATATAGAGGGTTGCAAAGATAAATATAAACATAGTAATTTAGTCTTAGAGGAATTTTTTATTAAGGTTTATCAAAGTAATGACTGTGATCAATTTTTTCAATAAAAGGTTCTTTAAAATTATCAGATCCGTGTTCACGATGACAATAAGAGTAAGCTTTATTACCTTAATTTTTTTTTTTTTTAGTAATTTGGGGTATTTTACATATGGTATCAGAGATATTGGTTACAACACTTAGGCCTAAGGGCAACACCATATAATATTATGTTAAATAAAAAATCTAACAAACAAAATTCTTTTCATTTTTACAAACAGATCGTGTCAAAATTTGTGTAACTTTTTCACCACAAAATGGAGAAGAAGGAAGACCTGAAGGTATTAATAATTAATAACCTCCTAGAAACACATAACATCACAACAAAGTTAGTTCCACAACTCAAGTTTTATAAACAATGAGGAACCTTACTGTGGAATTACAAATATTCAAAGCTGATAACGAAAAACTAAAGAAAGCACGTGAACATCAATAGGAAATAAATGAGATGTTGTTACGAAGCACGGAAAAAAAAAAAGAGCCCAAAGAATAATTAAGTGGACGAGGAAGTTAGTAAAAACTCCTCAAAGGATTATAGCCATGTAACAGGAAAAACAAACATATTTTCTAATGACACACATATGACAAAAAATAGAGCATCAATAGTAAGAAAAATAAAACAGATGGGCCATTTAGATGGTGAATTCAAGAAAATCAAACCTTCAACATTTGATGGCAAGTCTAGAACCAATGAAGAAGGATAAGCTTGGTTACTCGACATAAAAAAATACTTCCATATTTACAATTACTCTAGTAATATGAAAGTAAGGATGGCTATCTACAATCTGAAACGTAAAGCCAATATATGGTGGAAATGCTTAAAACTAGCCAAAGGACTAAAGGAAAAGAAGATGGAATGAACATATTTTAAGAACTACTTTAAGAAAAAATATTTATCTGAAAGTTATTATGAGAGAAAAACCAAAGAGTTCTATGAACTGAAATTAGGCGAAATGTCCATGGAGGATCTAATTACTAATTTTCTGGAATTGTTGATATTTGTGCCTTATATAAAAGATGAAAAGGTAAAAGTTCAAAGGTTTCTAATTTGCTTACCTTAGTCATACAAGGACATAATAGAGTTCTATAACCCAAAAATGTTGAATGAAGTACTGCGAAAAGAAATAATCTACTATGATCAATACAAACAACGTTCTAAAAATCCAAAAGCATGGAGAGAAAAGAAGCAAGATAAGATAAATTAAAGGAAAAAGGGTTTCAAGCCTTCACCTTTTCAAAACATTCCTAAAGGACATCAAGAAAACAACTCCTACAGAAACTCACCACACGTACAAGGAAGCAAATAAGATAATATGGGATTCAAGAAAACAAATGATAATCCAAGAGAACCCTTGAAATGTTGGGGATGTGGCGAAACACATTTGTTGAGAAACTGTCCCTATAGGAATGTTGCAAATAAGACTATTCAGAATATACAAGAAGCTTCAACAGTTGAATGTAGCTTTGGATGGCAGGAAATCATATCATCAATCCACTATTGTGGAGATTGAAGGTAAAATTCATAACATCAAAGTATCTATTTTAATTGACCCGAGAGCTAGTTTAATTTATGTTACCCCAACTTTAGTAGACTCAAAAAAGTTGAATAAATTAAATAATACTAAATCATGGTTACTACAATTAACAACAGGCACAAAAAGAAAGATAACAAAACTCATTCCTGATTGTGAACTGAATATAAGTGGTCAGGATACAAAAATAAACTTGAATGTACTACCTTTGGGATCATATGACATTCTTATCGAAATGGGCTAGTTAGAAAAGCATAGATTTATACTAAACTATTATGAAAAATCATTTGTATACAAAGATGGAAATGAACTATAATGAAAAATGCAAGGAATTAGTAAAATAATTTATGTTAGATAAATATCAACAATGAAATTTAAAAAGTGCATTAGTAAAGGATGAAAATATATGCTATCCAAGAGACAAATCTGCTAGAGAAAGAAAGAAAACAAAGTTTAGAAGAACTTGTAGTTCTTTGGGGATTCGAGGATGTATTCATGGAAGAAATACTGGAATTACCTCCAAGGAGAGAAATAAATTTCTCTATTGATATACTACCTGGATCTGCATCGGTGTCAAAGGCACCTTACAAGATGAGTGTCCCTGAGTTAACAAAATAAAAAATTCAACTATAGGAATGGTTAGATAAAGGATACATCATAACAAGTGTCTCTCCATGGGTATCACCAGTATTATTTGTCAAAAAGAAAGATGGAACACTAATATTATGTATTGACTATCGTCAATTAAATAAAAAGAAGATTAAAAACATGTACCCTCTACCTATGATTAATGATTTATTTGATCAGGTTGGAGGAGCAAAAATATTCTCTAAACTAGACTTAATATCGAGTTATCATCAAATCAGAAAAAAAGATGAAGACATAAATAAAACAACTTTAGGACACGTTATGAATATTACGAATTTGTAGTCACCCCATTTGGAATTACTAACAAACCAACAACTTTTATGTATCTGATGAACAATATACTCAACCAGTACTTGGATAAATTCGTATTGATATTTATTTATGATATATATTAAGGGTAAAATCATGAAGATGGGTTACACTTTTTCTTGTTTTATGAGAAAAAAAATTGTATTTTCATAAGTTCTTCAACTTCCGGCATACAAATAATTTTTTTTATTTAGAATTTCACTTTGTAGTAAAAACAAAACTTGCGAATAATTTTGTTAGCTTTCCAATGACTATTTTTCAAATATTTTTAATCATGATTTGATATGTCAATTTGACAATTGTTTAACAATATGTTCCTTAAACATGAAAGGAATGATAATGAGTAACTTTTTCTATAACAATGTATCTATTATTAAACTTGTGTTTCTAAGAAATGAAATATACTGTAACAATCTACAGAGACTCTATTTTATCATGACTATAATTGTGAATCTAATGGATGAATATTATAATTTCTAGAATTTTTTGAAGTTGACCAAGCTGAAAATGTTGCAAATTTTAAACACATATTTTTCTACACCTTGTATCTATCTTAATTTTTACTTAAAAATAAAATATAAATATACCCTTTTGAAAAGAATTCTTTAAAGTTTATGAATGTATTTTTTTCTAAATTTTTCATTGTATATTTTTAGAGATAATGATATTTCATTTCATCGAATCATAATGTTTGCTGAAAATATTATGCAGTGATTTTTTAAAAAAATTAAATAAAAATAGATAAAAATATAGAAAATGAAAACAAATTACATGAATTGAAATTAGATTCAATTTTGGAAATGTTGGTGTCATTTTTGAAACCAAATTCTAAGTATTTGCAGGAGTCCGCAACCTCCAAATTTCATGTAAGCTTGGGGGAATTCTCTGGTTTCTGAATATGGTCCCAATTTTTAGTTTTCGGCCGAAAAGTATTTTTGTTCAGCTGAAAGGTTTATTTTTAACGTAATCCATTAAAAATAAACCTTTCGACCGAAATATTCTTACCGCAAGAAAAACAAACATATGGAAAATATTGTACATGACTATCGAGGGCACCGTCAGGGTGTCGTTTGATTTGACGTGCAAGATTTCAGCCGAACAATGTTTCTGTCGAAAAAACCTATCTTTCGGCCGAAAGAAAAAAGAGTTCGGCCAAAACATTACCGCTAGAAAATTTTGAGATCTGATTGTCACGAAAGTGTTACCCAGCTTCATGATTTTACCCTTAATCTATTCAAATTTTGAAGAAGAACAAGAACAACACTTGAAAATAGTATTATAGACTCTAAGAGAGCATAAATTATATGCTCAGTTCGATAAATGTGATTTTTGTCAAAGAAAGATACAATATCTGGGACATGTGATATCAAAAGATGGTATAGCAGTAGACCTTGAAAAGATTAAAGAAATTATGGAATGGACTATACATAAAGATGTAGTAGACATATGATCATTCATGGGGATCACTAGTTATTACCGGAGGTTTATTGAAGGATTTTCCAAGGTCACTTATCCTATTACATCTTTGTAGAAAAAGGGAACAAAATTTATTTGGTCTCAAAAATGCCAGGACAATTTTGATAAATTAAAAGGGTTTCTAACTACACCACCAATTCTTAAAGTGGCTAACCCTTATAAATATTTTAAAGTTAGTGTAGATGCAAGTAAAGAAGGATTAGGTGGAAATTTAGACTCTGGAAATTTCCCTGCAATTGTTGTATAGTCCCTAAATACCTTACAACCATGGAATATTTGGAAATTTATGTATTAAAAGAGGAAAATAATATAGTGTTAGTCCTATAGAAAGGAATAACCTTAGTTTTGTTGAGTAAAAATGAGTATCTAAAGTAGACCATGGGAAAATTATTGTAAACTACAAAAAAATACAATGATGAGTTAAACTATATATAATTGCATTTCCTAGTATTAAGCTACATAAATACCACAAGAAAAAGATAACCATGTTCACTTGGATATATGTCCTTCTATTTGTTCCTAGATTATCATTACTGATATGTATGTTATATCATATATATTTCTGGTTTGGCTATAGAATCATATCAATACATAAGTCATTAATTTCAGAATTCTAAATCAATTATTTCCACAATTTATTTAATGTACTAGAGTTGTAATATCCCGGAGTGTCAAACCCCAAAAATCTTGACAACCATTGGATCAAGGAGGAACTTTAAGAGAATTATCGACCTTCCGATTGAGTATAGTGGAAAAACATGGTAAGCCACAATATCCTGGAGTCCTAGAGTAACAAAATCACGCAGACTGTGGATCTAAGATCCCTTTAGAACTTTTCTCACCCGTTAGATCAAGTAGTGGAAGGATGGCGTAAGCACTTCGATAGGTATGACTCTAGGGATTTGAATGAATTTAGAGTTGTAATATCCTAGAGTGTCAAAGCCTTTAAATCCTGATAACCATTGGATCAACGAGGAACTTCAAGATGATTCTCAACCTTCCGATTGAGTATAGTGGAAGAACACGGTAAGACAAAGTATCCTGGAGTCCTGGATTAACGAAATCATGCAAAAAATCGATCTAATATACCTTCGAAACGTTTCTCAACCATTAGATCAAGTAGTGGAAGGATGGAGTAATCACTTTGACGGGTAAAACTCTAGGGAGTTGAATAAATTTAGAGTTGTAATATCCCAGAGTCTCGGAGTGCCGAAGCCTCGGAATAAATAAGGACCGTTCATATCAACACTTGATTAAGTAATATTTGTTGGATTAAGAGAGTGGAAGGATATCGTAAGGAGGATATGTCAATGGGAAGTAATTCCTCAACATCATTTTATGACCACTTCATCCAGTAAAACTCCAGGTACTATAAGAGGTGTAAAGAAAAAAAACAACGAAGCATGAAGTGCTGAAATCCTGAGAACCGTAGATAGATATCGGGTAAGATCTTTCATGGTCATTCGATCATGAAGTGGGAGGAAAAAGTAAGAAGGAACGTAACATCCCCAACCCTCCAAAGGTCGGGCAATGCTACCAACACTTATGAATTTATCCCTTTAAACCTCTAATACCATACTGTAACATCCTCCGAGCTGTCAACCCATGTCAGGAGTAATTCTACTGCAGAATAACACTTATATAACATGCAATTAAATAAATTCAATACATTAACACAGAGTAAGCACATAATTATTGCTAGCATACATAATCCATGGCATTACCAATAATTCATATGCACAACAATAAACATCATCGCAACGGAATACATGATAATATTGCAAGCATCATAGACATACATTTCAAAGTTGAATTTAAACACATGCATATACTTATCTTTGAAACTATATGTAACTCACCAAGTGCGTGAAGAACTTCCATGAACCTCCTAGGATTAGACTACGCTACTCATCACTCTCAACAGTAGGTCACCCCTGAGTTGGGACTAAGCTCCACCGGGCAGGGAATCCTAGGCTAAGCAAGGTCAACGGGAAGACACCCAGTTACAGAGGAAGGATTTTCTCCCATGAGTCACTTATGCCCACTGCTCACAGACTCTCATTCCCCACATGCCTGTCCCACCCCAGGAGTATACACCTTCATTGTCACCTACACAGTCCTTCAACTGCTAACCTCCCTTGCCTTGGGATTCAGAAACAGACTGGACCAGAAGTCTCAGAGTTCTGTAGTAGCTACAGGACCCCTTCTAGAAGTGCTTACTTCCTCAGCAAAATCTCTAACCTGAAGAGAGTTTCTCATAGATTTGGAAATTTGTTCTTGTGACCAATTCTAGCACAGTGAGGACACAACAGAAAGGGTCATCAACGAACATTCAATGGAAATAACCTCACATGGTAAGGAACTAAGTTTCCACAACAACCCACTGGGATAACACAAAACAACCTAGACAAATTCGGGTTTCTCAATCATGCAACATGAAACAGACTCACGATTATGGTTTCAGGATTGCGTAAGGGTGCATAGAGATCTCACACACAGGCTTGAATTGTCCAAGTAAGGGATCTGAAAACAACACCAAACAGAGGTCTATCATGGACAATCATGAGTTCAAACAGAGGATGGTGAAATGGAAGGTCCAACCCCCGAACTCAGGTGATGGCTAGAGAAATGCAGAACTCCCAACACAACTTATTCCTATGGTTTTAACTGCATGTGCCTGGGTCGACACATGTCACCCATGAAGCTGCATGTGCTCCATCAGCATGTGTTCATCTCCAGGAACTTAGGAAAAAACATATACATTTACACATTAGACATTTATGAAAAAACATGTACATTTGGGTTTGTGATCCTCAGGATTGGAGCATTGGTTAATAGTTGCTTCAATTGTTGGAAGCTTCTCTCATAATCCTCTATCCACAAAAACTTCTTCTCCTTCCTTTGCAAAGAAGTGATAGGGTGAGCTATCCTCGAGAACCCTGGGATAAACCTTCTTTAATAGCGTGCTAGACCCATAAAGGATCTAACTTATGCCACATTCCTTGGCACTAACCATTCTCTGATGGCCTCAACCTTCTCAAGATCAATGATGATCCCTTCTTCTGAAATAATATGCCCCAAGTAATGGATTTGTTCCTGATAAAATGAGCATTTTCTCAACTTGGAATATAGTTGGTGCTATCTTAGCACTTGTAGCACCATCCTTAGGTTTTGTTCATGCTCTTCCTCTGACTTGGAATACACCAGAATGCCATCCAGGAAGACTATGACAAACTTGTCTAGATAGTCCCTGAACACACCATTCATCAAGTACATAAAAACAACAGGTGCATTCTACAGCCCAAACGACACCATTGTGAACTCGTAATGACCATACCTTATTCTAAAGGCGGTCTTGCTGATGTATTCATCCTTTATTCTTACCTGGTGATATCTCGATCTGAGATCTATCTTCAAAAATATCTTTGCATCCTTCAACTGATCGAAGAGGTCATCAATTTTTGGCAGATGGTACTTGCTCTTGATGGTTACTTTGTTCAACTGCTAGAAATCGATGCACACCCTCAATGTTCCATCCTTCTTCTTCATGAATAGAACCGAGACACCCCAAGGAAACACGCTTGGGTGAATGTATCCCTTCCTTATAATCTCTTCAAGATGCAATTGAAGTTATTTTAGCTCTAGTGTGCTCATTCTATAAGAAGCTGTTGACATTGGAGTTGCTCCAGGCATCAAATTTACAGAAAAATTGATATCTCTCTTCGAAGGTAGTTCAGGTACCTCCTGAAATACATATTCAAACTCTTTTAGTACTACATGGTCTCTAATATTTGAGACCTCATCCTTGTGTGCTTCCTCCATATGGGTTGCAAACAACTAACAACCTTTACTATAGCATTTCTTCAGCTGTAATGCTGAAATTTCTCTAACAACTACAACTCTGGGAATTACTTGGACTGTTTTTCGATTCCCCTCCTCATCCAGGAAAGTAAATGCCTTGTTACAATAGTCCAGGAGGGCATGGTTCTTGTCCAACCAATCCATCCTAGTTAAACAACCATAAGAGCCTAAAGGCGGAATATTCAATTCAACCTTCGTGCTCAATCCTTTCATGTCCAAAGGACAAGACTTAACCAACTTAGTGACTTTCCTCTTGGTTCCTGTAGCCAACTGCACTAACCAATCCTCTTCATTTTTTCTTCTTGATAAATGCAAACCTTCCACCACTCTAGGATCTATATAACTATGGCTAGCCCCTGAATCAATTAAAATAGTAAGTGGTCGGTTGTTAATCATACCTTCCACTTCAATCATGTGCGATTGAAATTTAGCTTGCATGTTGTCCAGGGTTGCGCAGATCCTTGGCATTATATTGCCCATGTCCTCCACTGTTTCAGCATGCTGAACATTGTGGATGACTCTCGCTTTATCATTTATGTGGGGGAAATCTCTGTACCTATGGTTTCCTTTACAACCCCAACACTCCATAGGTGTCTACCTTGGAAATTGACCGCCCACTTCAACCTTTCTGGGCTTTCTAAAATATGGTTGTTCCTAAGGACTGTTTCTGAAAAAGGGAGGCTTGTTTCTCTTCTGCCTATGTTCCTTCTTGAACTTCTTCTTGTCTTCCCAAGCCTTCTGGAAGGTAGGATTTTCTCTCTGTTGTTCATATAAACATTTCTCTCTTCTTATTGTTTCTTCCATAGACTTAGGGTCATCATACTGAATCTTGTCACCAATAGAAGGTGGTAATCCACTTATATACCTCTAAATCTTGACAGTCTCCTCCTTGATGAATGGAACATACTTCAGCAGTTCCAAAAATCTTTGTTCATATTCATCAATGGTCATGCTGCCCAACTTGAGTTCAAAGAACTCTTTCATCTTTCTGTCATAATATCTTTTATTCAAATATCTATTCTTGAAATACCTCTTGAATTCCTTCCAAGTGATATCTTTCTCTCGAATGTGCTACACTTGCAAAAGTTGATCCAACCACATGGATGAATTTTCTTTTAGTTGATACATCACAATTATTCCTTCGGCATGAGAGGAATAATTCTGAAATCAGAAGTACTTCCTCATGCCTAGAATCCATGTCTCAACATCTTCTTCCTTCTGGTGTTCTCCATCAAATGTGGGAGGCTTAATCTTATTCATTTCTCCTTTTAGTTCATCCACTCCAGAACTCCTATGATTTATGGTAGGATATGGGCTTGAACAATCACGTGTTTCTTTACTGGAATGCTTTGGGGAGCAACAACGATTTCCACTAACACTCCTCGATCTTCTTTTCCTCTCAAGGGTCTCATGACTCCCTGTTTTTCTTGTTTCACTCTCTTTTTCAATTTCTTTTCCATCCTATCGAGTATCTGCAACAACTTTAAGTTGAATTCACCCTATTTATCCTATTTTTTGTTGATCCTTCTGCTATTATCTCGACAATCCTAGATATCTTTCTGCAATATTTTAATGATTTTCATCATATTCCCTTCCTTATCCATATCCTTTCAATGCCCATTGGAGTTCGATCCTTCGACTCCCAAGTTGACATCCATTCCTTTTATTTCATTCTTTGAACTGGAGGAAATTCATGCCTCTTCCATTTCTTTGCACTCAGTGGCAACTCTGACCGGTTCTGGCCCTTCTCAACTTCTGCAATCACAATGTGCAGACAACCAGAATTTGTCAGGCCATATTTCCTTAAAAAATTCCACACATTCAAAACCAACCCGATTCTAGGAAAACATTTCGACTTCATGAATATTTTGAGCTCTTCTCAGCTCTGTAACTTTCAGGCGATAGCCCCCCCTTTCTTAGTCCCCAACCCATGCGATCATGGGATGTGACCAAATGCTATACCACTATCTCTCGAGTTCTGGTTATCGAAATTGCAACATCAGGTGGATCAACGGTCCACGTGTACACGACA
>JASDQU010102601.1:302951-313456 GCA_032191745.1 Picea mariana | reverse complement strand
TGGATATTGTTGTGCATGTCGTTAAATATTTTATTTTATGCGTCCTTACTATTTAAAGAAGGCATTGATAAGAGAAAGAAGTCCAAGGGTGTGATTGAAGGTAGTATACCCTAGACTGTGGGTGGATGGGGATGTTACAGATTGGTATCAGATCTTCTGGTTGAAACACTGGGCCAATATGGGTCGGGTCTATTGGTCATAGTCTCATGGTTGAGATCAAACTTTGACTGCGAAGTTGAAAATATCAGGAGGAATGGCGTTGCATAATATACACAGAAGATAGAATGTGAGAGATCTGTTGTAAGGGGTTCAAAGGATCATGACCGTCCACTTCAAATTTAGGAGTGATCGCCACTGTGGGATCAAGAGATATCTAGGATCATTGGATCGGAGGACAGGTGAACAGGGTTAGTCTGATGAAAAGGAAGAAAGGGTTAAAGTCACAACTATCAGATCCCAATGGAGAGAGAAATCAATGACCAGGAGGCATTGCGAGGAACCAAGTTGCACGAGAGAATTTTCAAAGGTGGTCCCTCAATCCAAACCACGGTTTCATCAAGGGGTTATGTGTCAACATCAGAAGAATTGTGAGGAGAAAGGTGGGTTACTCCAAAACTATCGATGCGTGCCCCCACAAATTGAAAGGCATGCAGTGATGTGACATGGTAGTGCTCAAACATCGAAACTATGAAGAGATAAAGTAGGTCCAAACCATTCATCGAAGAGGACATGCGGCAGGAGATTCTGCACTCCGATGGATAATAACTTCAGAAAAAGGACCAATATGAAAATCCAAAACTCTGGAAGGCCCAAAGCCTGGAGTAAATTTGAACCATCCGTCAATAAGGAAATGTGGTGCAGGATCTCTCACTTCGGGGAATTGGTACTCTGGAAGGTTTTGCAGACCGAAGCACTAGGGAAAGAAATTCCCAAAGTCCTGAAGTCTAGAGTTATTATGGACCATCCAATGAGGGAGACACGCATCGACAATTTGGCCAGTTTGAAATTCCATAGTTYGAAAGAAATGGGAGTGTGTTAAGTATTGAAACTTTTGAAKCCCGAAGGGCCGAAGTGGTGGGGCATGATGATGTCACCTGGAGGTGATGTGGACCCTAGAAGGTTAAGCAGTTCAAGAATTTATAGTTCAAGATATTTGATAAGCACAAGCATAAAAACATTCGAAGACCTAAATTATGAAGTGACGTGGCTTGCAGACGTCACCTAGGATGACGTGGACACATGGGATGTGTGCCATGTGTCAATAAGTTTTGATTGTATGGAGTATTGGGGTGTCAGTTAGAACATGACACGTGTCACCCGCCTGATTGGGCCATGTTTCTGCTTCTAGTATTTCTCCATGTGGTGACAGATCATGCAGTTCAGAGGCTGGGCACTCTAGAGGGGAAATATGTGACAGGTTGCATTGAGTCGAAAAATCCCGAAGGCCCAAAGGCATGAGTACATATCGACTGTTGATTCTAGAAGAAACACATCGAAGGATTGTCAACTTCAGGTGAAATCACTCTGGGATAAAGTGTGGGTGAAAATTTTGAAACTTTTGAATCCCGAAGAGCTGAAGCAATTCATAGCTAGTGATTTGCGGGAGGACATGCGTCGCTAGATATTGAAATTCGGATGGAAGCATCCCGGGAGGAAGCAAGTGGGAAAAGTTGTGATTCCAAAAGGCCGAGGTCCCAAAGTGGACTAGAGCCATTGATTTGAGGTGGATGCATGGAGACTAATCCAGAGCTTCGGGTACAGAGTACTCCGGACGATAAATGGGGTCGAAAGAGCCAAACTCTTGAAGCGTGGAGTCCCGAAGTGGATCTTGATTGTTGATCATGAATAAGGATGAGGACCCTTGATCTGGTCCTGGATGAGGGATCCAAAGTTGTGAAGCACCAAGAGGGTAAGCCCTGGGTCACAACCCGAGGTCACAGGGTGATAAGGAAGTAGGACCCGCGGATAATCATTGATCTGTGAACGAAAAATCGATGGTGGGGAACCATTGCGGGGAGAGGAGGAAAAATTAGCAAAGAAACTAGTTCGTAGCCTGCTATTTTCTAGTGTCATTGATCTCGTTGGGACAAGGGATCGACGACCGTGATTCAAAGGAGCATAGATGATTTTAGGGGCTAAATATTCACCAATTTCCATTTTTTCTAAAAACTATTGGCCCAAATTCCATAGAATAAAATTATTTTACCTTAAAAATGGCCAAAATTTTATAGAAACTATATAAAATCCTTATAAATTTGAATATATTTATAAAAATATAGACTAAAATTTTACATTTTGCATATTAAGGACTTGAAAGATTAGCCCATGTTTCTACATTGTAATATAAATTTACATCCTTAATGAGTATATAATTTGTTGTTATTAATAGCAAGTAAAAATCTTTTAGAATTATCCATACAAAGGAGGTATGGGAGAGCACTTTTCAGATTACAGGGACAGGGCTCTCCGATAAAGAATGGGCACGTTGTCAACCCACAATTATTGTGGACTGTCGATCTTAGCCCTTGATCGATTTTCAACCGCACAACCTCCGATATAGTAATTGCTAACATGAAAAGCGCTAGGAGGGAATTGGGCCGTGGTTTCGAGTCATGGTCACCTAGGGAAGTGGTTTGAAGGGAGCGCCTGTGCATAATTGAATTATGTATCAACAACGAGATAATGTGAAAATAATTATACAATGCAGATTTATATATATACATGTTTGTCATGAATTAAGAAGAAAAAGACCTGTATCATTATTGCGATATTTCTTATCATATACTTAATTCTAACAAAATGGTCACTTGCACATTTTGCAGAATTAAGGGGTTTAAGCACATTAGCTCAGGATGCGTATTGTGTAAATGGAAGAAGGCGAGGGAGCCTCCAGTCATTATAAGGAGGCCAAAGGCTAGAATACCAGAGTTGGTAATGTAGAGACAGAGTCCAATGGATGCAAGGGTAAAGGAGAGCAAGAAACATTAATAGAAACTGTAAGAAGCCTGAAAATAGAAGTGCATATCTACAAAGAAGACAATAAGAGATTGATAAGAGAGAAAAGTCAGATAAATGCTCGAGTGTTGTAGAGATTAAATCAATTGCAGAGGCAAATGAAGAAGGGATCAAACTCAAGACAATGGAAGAAGGCAGGTGTTATGAAAGAAGACATGATCATGGAAGAGATGTTATTCTAGAAGTGCTAGCAGAGCTCATAGACACCACTCACCTCCTTACTCAGCAAGAAAGTTTTATGCATCTTAATTTTCCTTAAGTAGTCTAGAGGTGTCCCATGTTAGGCAACAAAGAAGGAGACACGAGGTAGACATTTTTCAAGGAGATTTGAGGAATATCAAGCCACCTTCCTTTGATGGTGAAAGAGAAAGGGAAGATGATGCCGAAGCATGGTTGCTTGGACTCATGAGATATTTCTAGTTGCATAACTATTACTCAAACATGGAAGCTAGGATTTCCAACTACCATTTACACAGAAAAGATGCAATGTGGTGGGATCAACTGAAGAAAATGGAGCATATTAATGAAAGTAGGATCACTTCAAAGCAAGTCAAGAAGTACTTCCAGAAGGAGTACCACTCAGATCCTTTCTATGACAAGAAAATGTAGGAGTTCTTTGAACTCATATTGGGAAGCATGACTATGGTAGAGTACGAGAAGAAGTTCTTGGGATTGTTAAAGTATGTCAGGTTCATTGGTGATGAGAAAGTGAAAATACAGATATTTCTAAGTGGACTACCAGCATTTTACAAGGAAAAGATCAAGTATGATGAACCCAAGACCTTGATTGAGGCCATCAGAAAGGATAAATACCTATATGAGCAAGTCCAGGGAAGAGAATCCCTGCAAAAATATTCAAAGGAAAAGAAGAATGAGAAGTCTGATTAGAGGAGGAAAGGATTCAAACCTCCCTTCAATAGGAATGAGCCTAATAGAAACCATCAATATCAATATGCTAAGGGGGATTCCAAGAACGAAGGTCACTTGGGAAAAAGGAGAAGACCACCAATCCAATGTTGGGGATGCAAGGAACATCACATGTACAAGGATTTCCCACACATAAAAGATAGACTGAAGACTATGCACAACCTCCAAGAGGCTACAACAATCAAAGATATGGGAAGAATATATGAAGATTTAGATGATCGACAAGCATAGTGCTAGTCCAATATGATCGAGGTGGAAGGTAAGATCATAAATNAAAGGGAAGATGATGCCGAAGCATGGTTGCTTGGAATCAGGAGATATTTCTAGTTGCATAACTATTACTCAAACATGGAAGCTAGGATTTCCAACTACCATTTACACAGGAAAGATGCAATGTGGTGGGATCAACTGAAGAAAATGGAGCATATTAATGAAAGTAGGATCACTTCAAAGCAAGTCAAGAAGTACTTCCAGAAGGAGTACCACTCAGATCATTTCTATGACAAGAAAATGTAGGAGTTCTTTGAACTCATATTGGGAAGCATGACTATGGTAGAGTACGAGAAGAAGTTCTTGGGATTGTTAAAGTATGTCAGGTTCATTGGTGATGAGAAAGTGAAAATACAGAGATTTCTAAGTGGACTACCAGCCTTTTACAAGGAAAAGATCAAGTATGATGAACCCAAGACCTTGATTGAGGCCATCAGGAAGGATAAATACCTATATGAGCAAGTCCAGGAAAGAGAATCCCTGCAAAAATATTCAAAGGAAAAGAAGAATGAGAAGTCTGATTAGAGGAGGAAAGGATTCAAACCTCCCTTCAATAGGAATGAGCCTAATAGAAACCATCAATATCAGTATGCTAAGGGGGATTCCAAGAACGAAGGTCGCTTGGGAAAAAGGAGAAGACCACCAATCCAATGTTGGGGATGAAAGGAACATCACATGTACAAGGATTTCCCACACATAAAAGATAGACTGAAGACTATGCACAACCTCCAAGAGGCTACAACAATCAAAGATATGGGAAGAATATATGAAGATTTAGATGATCGACAAGCATAGTGCTAGTCCAATATGATCGAGGTGGAAGGTAAGATCATAAATAATTCTATTTCTATTTTAATTGATTCGGGAGCAAGTCATTGCTACATTGATCCTAAAATAGTGGATAGATTACATTTGGAGAAAAGTAAGCTTGGAAAATTAAGTTTGGTTCAGTTAGCCACTGGAACCAAAAGGAGAATCCATGATATGGTCAGAAGTTGTTCCATAAGTCTTAATGGCGTGAATACTAATATTGATCTAAATATCATACCATTGGGGTCTTATGATATTCTGATTGGAATGGATTGGTTGGACAAGCATCATGCTATCCTAGATTTTCATAGAACTACATTTACCTATCTTGATGAAGATGGAAATCAAAACACTGTGAAAGGAGTTCCAAGACCCATCTCTATAAGGAAGATTTCAGCCTTACAACTGAAAAGGTGTTTTAGGAAAGGATGTCAATTGTATGCAGCTCATGTGGAAGAGCCAGATAATACAAAGGGGCCAAGCCTTGAATATTTCTCAGTACTATAGTAATTTGAAGATGTATTCCAAGAAATATCGGGTTGCCACCAAGAAGGGAGATAGATTTCTCAATTGATTTTGTGCCAGGAGCTGCCCTTGTGTCAAAAATACCTTCCAGAATCATCACACCAGAGTTAAAAGAATTGCAAATGCAGTTGGAGGAATTATTGAAGAAAGGGTACATATGTCCAAGTGTTTCACCTTTGGGAGAACCAATACGTTTTGTCAAAAAGAAGGATGGAACCTTGAGGTTGTGTATTGAATTTCGACAACTGAACAAGTATACTATAAAGAACAAGTATCCCGTACCCAAAATTGATGACCTCTTTNAAAAGTAAGCTTGGAAAATTAAGTTTGGTTCAGTTAGCCACTGGAACCAAAAGGAGAATCCATGATATGGTCAGAAGTTGTTCCATAAGTCTTAATGGCGTGAATACTAATATTAATCTAAATATCATACCATTGGGGTCTTATGATATTCTGATTGGAATGGATTGGTTGGACAAGCATCATGCTATCCTAGATTTTCATAGAACTACATTTACCTGTCTTGATGAAGATGGAAATCAAAACACTGTGAAAGGAGTTCCAAGACCCATCTCTATAAGGAAGATTTCAGCCTTACAACTGAAAAGGTGTTTTAGGAAAGGATGTCAATTGTATGCACCTCATGTGGAAAAGCCAGATAATACAAAGGGGCCAAGCCTTGAATATTTCTCAGTACTATAGTAATTTGAAGATGTATTCCAAGAAATATCGGGTTGCCACCAAGAAGGGAGATAGATTTCTCAATTGATTTTGTTCCAGGAGCTGCCCTTGTGTCAAAAATACCTTCCAGAATCATCACACCAGAGTTAAAAGAATTGCAAATGCAGTTGGAGGAATTATTGAAGAAAGGGTACATATGTCCAAGTGTTTCACCTTTGGGAGAACCAATACTTTTTGTCAAAAATAAGGATGGAACCTTGAGGTTGTGTATTGACTTTCGACAACTGAACAAGTATACTATAAAGAACAAGTATCCTGTACCCAAAATTGATGACCTCTTTGATCATCTAAGAGGAGAAAAGATATTTTCAAAGATTGACCTGAGGGCAGGATACCATCAGGTAAGAATCAAGGAAGAAGACATTCATAAGACAACCTTTAGGACCAAGTATGGGCATTATGAATTTGTAGTGGTGCCATTTGGACTGACCATTGCACCAACTGTCTTTATGTGCTTAATGAATGGCATATTTAGAAATTATTTGGATAAGTTTATCATAGTATTCTTGGATGACATAATTATCTATTCTAAGTCTGAAGAGGAGCATGAACATCACTTAAGACTGGTATTGCAAGTGCTAAGGGAACATCAATTGTATGCCAAGTTGAGTAAGTGTTATTTTTATCAAAAGAATATCCATTACTTGGGACACATTATTTCAGACCAGGGAATAACAATAGTTCCAGAGAATATTGAAGTCATTAGAGGATGGCCAACACCCACAAATGTGGTAAAGTTCAGACCTTTTATGGGATTACCCGATTACTACAGAAGATTCATAGTAGGGTTCTCTAAGATTTCTCATCCCATCACCTCCTTGCAAAATAAGGGAACTAAATTTGAGTGGACACCTAAGTGTGAAGAGAATTTTACTCTATTGAAGGAATTACTTACTAGTGCACCTATGTTAAAGATTGCTGACCCAAATGAAAGTTTTGTGGTATGTACAGACACATGTAAGGAAGGACTTGGGGGATTCCTCACGCAAAATGGACATGTCATTGGTTATGAGTCCAGAAAGCTTAAGGAACATGAGAGAAACTATGCCACACATTACTTGGAACTTGTTGTCATTGACCATGCCTTGAGGATGTGGAGGCATTATCTCATGGGGAAGAAATTCGAATTAAGGACAAACCACATTGGCCTAAAGTATCTTTTTGAACAACTGACCTTGAATGTTAGGAAAACAAGATGGATGGAATTTTTAAGTGAATATGACTTCGATATCAAGTATATTAAGGGAAAGGAGAATAATGTTTTTGATGCGCTTAGTATAAGAGTACATTTCATGCATGCTACTGTTGTCAATATGCATTAGTCATACTTGAAGAGAAGAATTTTAGATGGTCTTGTTATAGATCAACATTACTTATCGGTAAAGGAAATATTACATCAAGGATATGTACAATAGCAAATAAAGGAGTGTGAGATAAAGGAAGATGGATGACTCATGCATAAGAATAGAATCTATGTTCCTAGATCTGGAGAACTGAGAAATTTGGTACTGAAGGAAATGCATGATGTTCCTTATGCTGGACACCCTGGTTACCAGAAAATGATTACAACCATAAGAAGCTAATTCTTTTGGTAGGGAATGAAAAAAGAATTTTCTTATTACATTGCTCGATGTATGGAATGTCAGAAGGTGAAGGCTGAGCATAGGCACCTAGCAGGTTTGTTGCAGCCATTGCCAATCCCATAGAAGAAATGGGAGGTGATAACCATGGATTTCATAACTAAATTACCCAGGACAACAAGGAAACGCAATTCAATCATGGTGGTGGTTGACAAACTAACAAAGTCATTTTGTTCATGTAAAAACAACACATACAATGACTACTATTGCAGAAATTTTCATGAAGGAAATTGCTAGGTTGCATGGGATACCTACGACAATTGTCTCGGATAGAGATAAATAGTTTACCTCCAATTTATGGAGGGGATTGTTTAAAATATTTGGCACAAATCTAAACCTTAGCACAACATACCATCCACAGTCAGATAGGAAAACAGAGAGGGTCAACCGAGTGATTGAAGATATCCTAAGGATGTATGTGATGGATAAACCATCTAAGTGGGAATATTACTTACACTTGGTTGAGTTTGCATATAATAATGGGTATCAAGCTTCATTGAGAATGAGACCATTTGAAGCCTTCTATGGTAGGAAATGAAATAATTCAGTGAGTTAGGACAACCCAACAAATAGAGTGGTACTTGGGCCAGAGTTTCTCAAGGATATGGAAGACCAGATCGTTAAGTTCAAGTAGAATTTGAAGGCAGCTCAGGATAGACAAAAATTTTTATGCAGATAAGAATAGGACAGCTACAGAATTTAAAGTAGGGGAGCATGTACTTTTGAAAGTTAATCCCATAAAAATCTCTTTGAAATTGGGTAGTTGTACAAAGATGGCAGCTAGATTCTGTTGTCCATTTGAAATATTGGACAAAATAGGGCCAGTTGCATACATGCTTGCATTGCCTACTTCCATGAATGTGCATAATTTATTTCATGTATCTTTACTAAAGAAATATGTACATGATCCTAACCATGTTATTGATTGGCATCTGATTTAGGTAGAGACAGAGGGAGACTTTCAGGTTCAGCCAATGCGGGTATTGTACAGAAAGGTCAAAATGCTCCAGAATCAAGTTATAGAGCTGGTAAAAGTTCAGTGGACCTGCTATGGTCCTGAAGATGCTACTTGCTAGCATGAAGATTCCATGCAAGTAGAGTACCCACAGATTTTTGAATAAATTTGAGATTTTGATCTCTATTTTGTATATGCACTGAGGACAGTGCCAAAATAAGGGGGAGGGGATGTAACACCCTGGATTTCGAACCCCCATTTTAAATAATGTATTGTTACAATGTTGAGGGGATAGAGTGCCCAAACAATTATTAAAGGGCTAGTGTGCCTAATAAATGTAATTTTTTTATCCTTATGAATAATAAATGCATCGTTGGCTGCTAGACGGACAAGGACTGAAGTTATAGGGGGCTATGGTTCCACAAGAGAGGGGGCTTGAGGGGATAAATTTTTATTCCTATTTTAATTACCCTTTTTTCTAAGGGAGGGGATCGGTTACGTGAGATTCTTGGGGAAGGCCAGGAGGTTATTGATTCCCCTAGAAAAATACTTAAACCCATCCCTAGTCTAATTAAGGGGTTGGTTGTTGGCTCATTCACTCCTTCACTTCTTCATTCATACCATTCTTTCCCTCATGCACTTTTTCACTCACTTACTCATTCATTGATCCATTCTCACCTGCATCTTGGCTTGGAAAAGGGAAAGGAACTGTCAAAGACTAGCCATAGTACTGTTGGATGTAGTGGTCGTTGGTGTGAACTATCCATGCCTTGAGGCCTGCATGTATGAGATGCATTGGCATGTATCCTATTTTTCTCATAGCCGTGAGTCCTGAGAGTTCCAACATTGAGATTCTAAACCAACTCTGTTGGAGCCTTGGAAGGAGAAGGACTGCTTGAGGGGTAGTGTGGAAGAGAAGGGTGGAGGTCCATTATCTTGGGTGGTGCGAGCTAGGTAGAAGAGAGATTGGTACTTGGATTGTTGTGAGTGTTGGGAATCTTGTGAGAGATTGAGGGCTGACTGCTTTGGAAATCCTAGTGACACTTTGGAACCATCCTTGTGGATTCATAGCCTTGGCTCGGGAGTGACACTGCTGTTGAGATTTAGAGAAGTAGTGTCTACGGTTGGGTGGAACGTCCTTGGTCTACAACCATTTGGTGTCATCATTTATAAAGATAAGTGCTCTCTGTTGTGATATTATTATTTGTATATGAATGTATTATGTTGTGTATTTTATTTACTGATTAACTAAATCTTAGATTATGCATGCTTGCTGGATATTACTGTGCATGTCATTAAATATTTTATTTTATGCATCCTTAATATTTAAATAAGGTGTCGATAAGAGAAATAAGTCCAAGGGTAGGCTTGAAGGTAGTGTACCCCGGCCTGTGGGTGGCTGGGGATGTTACAAAGACTGAGAGATATAAGACTTGCACCTTCCTTCCTTCAATGGTTGTAGTTGCATCTCTCTTCTAAACTTGCACCATGATATGTGAGAGAGTGTGTAAAATGAGAAGGGAACCACCCTTATTGATACTAATATGAACAGTGAAATTTTTCAATGGGGCTGACCTGTCCTTTTTGAAAAATATGTTTACTTTATCTTTTCCTGGTAGGTC
>JASDQU010102601.1:238363-252506 GCA_032191745.1 Picea mariana | reverse complement strand
TATGGAGTCGCCAATTTGTTGACGATTAAAAAATGTCAACGAAGTTTCGCCCGCAAAGTGTTGCTAAAAGCCTATTATTATAAAAATTAAATAATACTAGTAGGTGGGACCCCCTTAAACTATCGAAGGTCAGATCTGTTCATTTTTTATGTTATGATGATGTGCTACATGACTTACATGGTTAATGAGATCTTGTTGTTATTGGTCATGATTTGAGCTTATGAAGTGTTGATTCCTTATGTTACTACAACCTATGCTATTCATTAATATCATTGCTATCTGTTCTTATTGCACATGCACATCACACATGTTAGTGAAATTACATGAAGGGAAGTTTTGAGAAAGGAAAAAATACTATAACAAATGCAAAGAAAATGGATCAAATTCTGCAATACTACATGCGAACAATGGGAAGGAAATGAGAAACAATTGCAAAAGGGAAGAATTTAAAGCTATCCTATAAACTATACTACATGCATGAAAGACTTAACGATTATTATTAAATCCTAGCTAGCAAGTAAATGGATATGCATTTTTGATTGAGTTATATGGTTAATACACATATGGTATGAATGTTGGTGGTGCATTTGGCAAGGTAATAGTGCAAATGGTTATGCAAAATGTTGAATTATATGGAACTTGGGAATTATGTTATGGCATAATTTAGAAAGATGATATGGCCACACTGTTGGTTTTAATGGGTGATGGTCTCAATACGTGGGTTGATTGATGGTGTTAATGAATAACTCGTTGGAATGTACTGATGAATTAATGCATTGTGGGTGGAGGCAACGTGCATTTGCTGCACGTTACCTTTACTCCTCCCGATATCTACTACCCTAATCAGGCTATTGTTCGATCTTGCTGCTGTGGTTATGCTCTGAATTCTTAGCAAAGAGGAACCTCTCAACCAACTCTCATTTTAAGGAATTCAATTACATGTATGTTCTTTTTTTGGCCATTCATGACTCTGATCTAGTTATGAAATGATTACTGGCTCATGTGTATTGTTTTATTCTTTCTTAAGTGTTGCAACTGTGTGAAATTGTGTTCTTGAATTGAATGGTTCTTCCTGCAATGATATTAAATTCGTAGAAGTTATAGATCATCCTGAGTGGTATCTCTCTGTTATCCTTGTTGGTTTAAGTCGAGGGTTTTTGTTTAGTCTTGAGTGGATAGCTATCTTCATGCATTGTCACTAAATCCATTCTTTGGATTTTTTGGGTTTAATGGTTAAGGGCATTCTGCGTCACTGTGTTTTGTTCACTTCGGCATTGGTTGATTTCACCACTAAGGGTCACGAAATGGGTTTTCCTGTTCTTACTAGGCTCTTTCTTCACCTCTGTGTTGTTTTTGTTTAACCAAAGAGCATGAGGGTTATACCCTGCGTGCGTTAAATAACATTGCCTGGATGAACCAGAGCCCCACTTTTCGGTTATGGCCCCCTGTCATGGATTTGTACCTATCCACGAATGAGTTGTGGTTCTTCCTATGTATGCACCGTGGCCTCAGAGTTTTGACCATTACAAGGAGTGGCTTTGCTATCCATTTGTTGGCTACATAACAAACCCAACCCTCCAGTGTKAAGATTGATAGAGAAGACCAACCTGACCTATTGGTTTTACGACTTAGTTATTGTTGGATGGTTGTATAATTGTCGACTAATTTGAGCATAGGATTGCCCTGTTGGTCATGTGACAGTTGGGTTGGTTGGTACATAGTCACTGACTCTGTTATAGCAGTGGTAAACCCTGCATTGTTAATTTCATAATTCAATACACACAGTCGCTCTCCTTATGTTTGATAACTCAATATTGTTTAATGGAGAGGGTCGTTGCCCCGATTCAAATTGATGTGTGGGTATGCGTGATTGTCACAACTTTTTAGGTAAATTGATTTTACGACAGTGATGAATTGGTTGGTTGATACACAATCATTGGTATTTTGCACTCAGGATTTTTTGGATGTTTAGCTGGCATTGGTTACAAATGTTTGATGTTTCTCACGCATGTCGCATTATGTGTATGGTGTTTTTGAACAATGAAATAATGGTCATGGTAACTGTGGTGTTCTCTGGGGATGAATGGTTATTGAACCAGATGACTCTAGAAACTATATCCACTATATCTTTATGATTGTTCGATTGTATAAGTCTGAGTTTGCACAACATAGTTGATCACATCTGGACTAAATCGAAGTAATACTGTGCTAGATTGATGACTCAACACAATGAATTGAGTTATTACTGTGACCGTGTGTTTGATTTTGTTAAATGGAGATATTGCATTGTGGTGTTTTGGTGGCTGAGCACGATGTATAACATGGATAGCTTGCGTTTCACAAAGTTTTAAGCATGTTTATTTGTTGCAATTGATAATTTGTTAAGAAGTGCATGTTGTTGAGACCTCATCGTATTAGATGGATGGCCCAGTTTTTTAAGTCACATTGAATTGTTTATTTTACAGTGGCAAAATTACATTGCTTGGGTGAATTACCTTGTGCATAGCTTGTTTCTAAATGGTGGATGTTGGTTGTATGTTTAAATATCAATTGAGATTTTGGAATTTAATTCGAATTGTTGGGTTTACTGCCTATATATATGTTTAACGAATATCAATGCATTTAAATGACAGGCCTGATTGCAGTGCTAGTTTGACTTCATTGTTAATTTTGGAAACATGAATTTGAGTATACTTGTTGACTGAAGTAATATATGGGCAGTGTTTGATTTTGATGGTTAACAGAGTGGAATGGCTACTATTTGGAAATTGTTATAATATGCAAAGAAAGGAACAAAATCCTCTTTACAGATTGTGTGGAATGCATACTTTATTGCGATGGCACTGTGTTGGGTATTTGATTATGAACAATGAACTAGTTAAATGCACAAAAATTGTGATTTGGTCAAAATGATTGATGGTTGATGCATCACTTTTCGCATAATGTTTTATGGATCACTTATTTAATTTCGTGAACAATAATCGTCTTTCTTCCCTTCCATTATTTCATTTTCTGCTAAATGCAAACCTGGTCACCTCCCATATTCATTTTTCCACTCCCTGTTATGAGATTAATTACAATC
Organism: Picea mariana; assembly: GCA_032191745.1. NCBI lineage: Eukaryota > Viridiplantae > Streptophyta > Pinopsida > Pinales > Pinaceae > Picea > Picea mariana. Next base: position 249,424 of record JASDQU010102601.1, on the reverse strand, counting down.
AAGATAATTTCGATATTAAAGCAGTTGAAAATGGCAGTGTCTTGCGTGGATTACAGTGATGTTTTATTGGTTTTCTTTACAGTTGATTGTTGTTTTCATTGAGAAGTAACCATGTTATTTTCCCCCTCATTGCATCATGTTTTTCTCAATACAAACCCCTCGCATATCCCATAACCCTTTTAACCCCCTGCTCATTGATTAACAGTAAAACAATTTGTATGGATTGGATTGGATTGCATGAGTCTTATATATTGCTGAGCAAAATCTATTTCATATTTTTAAGAGTTGTCATGTATGGCTATTTAAAAGACTATTTGCTAATCAATCACGGATGCAGGATGAGGATTTTTAGTCAAGGTAGCCATGGCCAAGGAAATAGAGGTAGAGGTAACTGGAACTGAGGCCCAAGAAGGCCTAGGTTCTCCATACATTTTGGCGTTGATTCACAAGAGCTCGACCAATTGTTTCATGCCATATTTTTCAATTGGATTGGACATGAAATAGTACAACCTAGGTCTGAAAGGCCTCCTTTACAAGCCCCACAAGCCCCTTGTATCCCCATACCTCCTCATGTCTCATTGTAACTGGAGTTCCCAGAAAATGATGGTCGATAGGAGATTTTCCACCCGACAGTCTCCTAAAATCACATCTAGCCCAAATTGTCCTTGTCTACTCCTCCGCCTATTAACCCCATTGTCCAAGATACCCCTAACCACTCACTAGTGCAATCCTCTCTTACTAGAAAGAGATTGAAAATTGAGGCCCACCATGTCCTTGATAAAGGAAAAGCCACTGCTACCCCTTCCTCACCCTCCAATGGCTTTGATAAATCTGTGTCTTCCTGGATGCATTTGAGGGACAATTGTTCCCATGTGATCAATGAGATTAGGCCTAAAGGCTCTGCACAAACAAAGGAAAATTCAGGAAAATCAAGAAGTGACAACAACAATCAAGGAAGAGTTGCATCACAGACTGGGAAATATGGCTTTTGAGTTTTTATTTTATCTATTGTTTTATGACAATTGACTTCAGGGATCTTTGGACAACATGCTTTATTTTAGATATATGAGTATTATTTTTGAAATAATTTCAAATTTCATAAGCTAAAATTTCCAAAAGTGAATATGTTGATGGGAGACACAAGGAGGTGTGTCTTGCTTAACTAATGGTTATGTTATGATTGTTATGATTGTTATGAACTAAAAGGAGTCACAAGGGGTCGCGCCTACTAGTTATTATTTATTTATGACCCTTATTTTAATTATTATGAAAATGGACAGCCTTGAAGTCTCCTTTAAGTTCTTTTCAGGCTCTCTAAACATGAAAAACCATCAAGTTTTCCTTCTTTGGACTCGCTAAGATATACATTGAAGGACCCATATGGGAACGAACCCTTACTTCTTCCAATTCATTAAATAAAGGAAGAGGAACTTATCGAAGGTGAGTTATATCGAGCATGTGTTATCCTCCTCGAGCTCGTTAAATGAAAAAGAGGTACTCATCTATCTGGGTGGGGGAAAAATTGAAGGAAGTGTTTCAAGTTTTTGAGAATTCTTTATGGAAACTTTTTTCAGCCTTGAACATGGCACCTGTTTGCGTCTCGTATTACAGTTGGGTAATTTGCTTGTCTCTAAGTCATACCAATTCCATGTGTCGCAGTACTTTTTAGTCCAGTCGAAGAGTGCTCTTATTTTCATCACATTACATTCTTGGTACTCATCGAGTCAATGCTGCCAATTCAGTTTTCGTGCCTCATCATGTTCAAGGGAAGTTTCACTTCAAACCATCCATCTGTAGTATTTCCATTTTCCATTTCCTATGTCAGTCCATACCCATTCGATTCACCACCTTACATCACTTTCGTGTGTCAGTTTCGTGTCGATGACGGGGGAATACATCAAGGCCCTCCTTCGATGAGTCTTTTCTTGTCGACTTCAACACATCATCTAACAATTAGACTTAGAAACTAGTTAGTAACTTGGGACATGCATGCCTTAATTGTAGGCCTCCTCACTTTCGACAGTGGGTTTACATCATTGACCTATGATCGGATGATTTCATGAATGTTCGACCTCAACTCATTTATTCACATTCACTGGAATGTACTAGGGTACCTTGGGAGTCATTGACAACATTGGTGATTTCCCTCACACTTGTTAACGATATACATCAATGATCGGTAATCAATTGGTTTTTAACATGTTTGACATCAAATCATCTATTCACATGGCTAGATTTGTACCGCATCAAGATTGGGATGAAGACCCTAGGTTGAGCATTCACTATGTTATTTTCTTTTCCCAAGTTGAAAAGGAGATCATTTGAGCATGTTGATATATATATTTTCACATAGATCCACATTGTATTGGTCTTTGACTATGTTTTATCGTCTCGTAGCTCCACTGTGTATTTTTCATGGCTAAGATCAGTTCATGTCATGGAGGTATGGATCCACATTGTATCTTTGGTGGCCATATCCTTAGTCAATATTTTTCATGGATCCACAGTGTATTGGTCGGCGGCTGTGCTTTGAGTCATCTCGTATTCTGAGCATAGGTATGCCTGCCTTGGAAATGGAACATATATTAATATTGTTTGATGGTTTTTTGCATCTTATTCCAGGTTCGCCAACTCCATGCCCTTGCATTGAATAATTGTAAAGTGTTTCGTTCATAAATTTCTCTTCTGACCTCACACTTTAGGGGAAAATATGTTACACACCAAAAGTCCACACTTAAGTACCTCACATACATTAACACCGTGAAAGAACATTTGTCACAATCCCTAGTCAATGTGGAGGAGAAATATATTATATGAAGGTCAAAATACCATGTGCACATGAATTAATTATTAATATTCATAAAAAGGAAATTAATTTAGTGTGAGAATCCACCTCACATTTGGTTTCCTATTTTCAAGGAGAGGTTGAGAATCTCATGGATGGTTGAGTTATATTTCCTCAAAATCCTTGAGAGATATTTTCTCCCTAAAATCCTTGAAGAGATATTTTCTCCCTAAAATCCTTGAAGAGATATTTTCTCCCTAAAAATCTTGGAGATCCCTTTTTAGTGGATCTTATGAGTGATATTCTCCATGGAGGTTAAGCCTCAAAATCCTATATAATGAGGAATTTCCATGGAGAAGAGGAGGAATATTTTGGACATCAAACTTATGATATTGGGAGCATCGCACAAGGGCTGGACGAGGAGGACTTGGAGAAGCCATTGCAACATCATCCATGATTGTAAGCATCTCTTTAAATTTCTCATCAATATACTTGGCCTATTTCCTTCTAGTTTGTGCATCTTTACATATGCTTGTCTACTATAGATGATTTTTTTTAATCTAATGTGGTAGAGTAGGAGTTTCATTTTTTTCTATTTGATGTACGTGGTTTTGCAGACATCAAGCTGTGTGAAAGAGTTTGGAGATCAAGCTCAAAGTGGAGCAACAAGGACAAACACCGGAAATAGATATGATCATCCTTTCTCCTTCTCTCTTTTCAATTAGTTAAACAAGTATCAAAGGGATGTTAGTGTCTGTTTGTATATTTATGTCTTGGTCTAGGGGTAATTAATCCAAGGGAAGATCTACTTGTCCGCAGGGGAGTTAATTCATAACATTCAACTACACTTGTGGTTTATCATAGTGGTTATCCCTTCCTGCATCTATATAACTAGGAAATTTCAGAGTGAGGAGGATGGAAAGGAAGAAGCATATCAAACTTATGATATTATGAAGGAGATCCAAACCTTTTTGAAGAAGCTAACTTGGATTCATGTTCAAGGGATAAAGAAAGGATCTTGAAGGATTGCAGTAGCATCTAATTGTTGTAACCTTTTCATGCTTTCATTAATAAAATAACTTGGCCTATCTCTCCTAAACTTTATTATTCATTTCTTGTTTGATTGATCACTGTGTTTAAGTTATCAATTGGTAGGGTTTCTATTATTGAATTATATATAGTAGTAGGAGAAGGTTCCTTTGTTCTTGCAAGATTGACTTTGAGAGGGAGTTGCTTGGATAAGAGCTCAACCGTTGGACTGACAAGGACGAATGCCAAAAATCAGGTACACACGTTTTCTCCTTCTCTCTCCAGCCTCCTGCAAGAAAATAGAATGGGTTTTTGGGAGGATGTTAGTGTCCATTTGTTATATTCGGTCTCACTTGTAGGAAACCCAAGTGAGGGGAACTCAACCTGTTCGAAGGGGGATATTTCTCACAAAATGTGGATAATATGAATCTAAATCGTTAAGTAAGTTAATACAGAACAAGAACAAAATTATGCACACATAAATAATAAATAAGAATGAACAAAATGATCCCCTCCCATTCCCTTACTAATGCAGAAACTTGGTTCTTGTAGTCCCAATAGATACCTTGGGTGAGACTTCATTTGTGCAAGTGGGTGATGTTGAAATGGATGGTGTCTGGTGGGTTTTTTTGGTTGTATATAACTCAAATCTAGGTTCTTACAAACCGTGCACAACACCAACAAATGGTTCTGTTGCCGAGACCCAAATATTGTGATTAAGGGGATGTTTTGGAGGCCAACTAAGAAAGAGATCTCAGAATGGTTGGAAAGGAAGGAACAGGATTTTTCTTGAAAAGAAAACAAAAACCCTTAGATGGGTGACAAGCAATGGATGCAAAGGTATGTGCACACAAAACTGCATGAAATTTTCTTTGGTGAATTTACAATTATTTTGACTGAGTGGCTAGAAATATTAGTGGAGAATACTAGAGGGTATAGAGCTGCAACGTCAACGAATTGGACTCCTGAGTTAGTAAGAAAGATGAATTATGTAAGTAACCCAACTACTTGAACAATTTATTTTTGGTTTGATAGTATACTTGGAGGATATATTATAGGGTTTGCATTAGATTTTATCCAATCATACAGTGTTGCAGAAAGGGAATTTTTCAAACGTTCACGTGGGAGGTTCATGAAATCATTAGGTACGTGGATAAAGATGTTTTTGTGTGACAAGTGTGTGATGAAGATGCAATATGACTGCTAAAAGGCCTCACACACATAGGGTAATTGGGGGATGACAAGAGGATAGTATGAGAAAAAGAGAGAGTAAAGGAAGCGATGAAAAAGGAAGGGAGGAACTGAGAATGCAAGAAGAGGGTATACCAGAGGAAGAATATGAGTTTGTAGTATTGCATGGAGGAATGAGCTACAAGAGGAAAAATACTGGGGCTGAGAAAGGAGAGTTGCGCAATGAGCCAGAGGGGAGAGAACCTTGCACAATAGTATGAATCGTGGAGACACCATATATAGGAGGAGAAGAAGAGGAGTTTAAATCCATTCGAGTAATAGAAGAACCATTAAGTCCTACTCAAAGAGGTTCCTATGTCGAATCCAAAACCCCATGTGTGTCACCAAAATCAGAAATAACAATTGAATACTTGTAAAAAGTTATTATAGTTAGCCAGGGAGGACATAGTAGTAATAATTAGAGTAGTGGAAGCAGTGCATAGAGTCAAATTCATAATTAGAGTCAACTAACAACACCAAGCGAAGGGAATACACAAAGCAACATGGCAGGGGTAGAAAACAACCTTAGACTACCTGATTTCTTGGGAGTTGGGTTAGAGGGATAAAAAAAAATATGTTTATCTGAGAGACAATATGGGCCGTAAAGAATGTCCAAGACGAGGTTGTGAATATTGTGTAGTTATAAACAACATTTAGAGGTCGTGCGTTAGTATGGTACATGAAGATTTAGAGTACCAAACCTACACGGTAGGCCAAGAGTTTGGAAGAAATATGGAAATCACTTCTGAAGGAGTTCAAGAAGTCGAAGACAGAGTCATAGTACATCACATAATTGAAAGAGATTAAACAGGTACAAACATAGTCAGTATGGGACTTTGATCAAAGGTTCAAGGATCTAATGGGTAGACTAAATTTCCATATCTTCGATCAACAACATCAAGAATGGTTTATTGCAGGGATTCTACCACACATTCATATGTCGTTGATTCAACAAAAGGTTGCATCGCAGCTAGAGGTGCTGGAAATTACAATGAAATTGGAATCATCCCCGGTAGGAGATAATGGAGGGAGAGTGTAAGTTCAGATGCATTTGACTGCATTGACGATTCAACTGGAAGAACCAAAAAATGAGAAGGAGAAACGAGAGCAAGTATGGTGTACCAAATGTAGGACTGAAGGCCATCACACAAGGATGAATTCCCATAATTCGTGCAATATTTGGTGATGAGAGTGTCAAATCCATTACCGGGAGAAATATATTGCGAGATATGTAGGAAATGGGGCCATCACCAAACTGAGCGTCCATTACTACAAAAATATTAGATTACTCCAAGGAACTTCTTTTGCAATTTTTTCAAGTCGGTGGGACATGACGAGAAGGATTTCCACACGTTTGACTTAATGAGGGAGCACACATCAAATATGTATAAGATTCAGAAGGAGAATGTTGAAGCAGAAGGGGGTGGTCCAAAAGATAATACTCAAAAAGGATTCAATCTAGAGAACAGAGGAAACTTTGCTAGAGGCTGAGGTAGAGGGAATTTTGGTAGAGAAGGAAGAGGACTGATTATTTGTTGTAAATTTAATAAACCTAGACACTTGGCCCACAACTATTTGAATCCATGTAAAACGTGCACATACTTCAAATAAATTAACCATGCGACATAAGATTTTCCCCAGCTAGTTGTGAAATGGTAGGCCAGAGGAAACCAAAACTCAAATCCAAATCAGAATGTGCTGAAAATATCAGGCGAAAAATGAAACAAAGCACTAAGAATAATGGTTGTTATGCATGGAGGAGCTAGAACAAGGGTTGATATGCCGAATGAAGGGAAGTAGACTAGGCAATGGATACAAAATTCAACAGGGTCTATGCCAGACTTTGATCCTTAGAAAGAAAAGGAGACATATCAGATGGCATGAAAAAAGGTACTGGAATAGAATTGTGGAGCATCAACATCATCTGCACCTCATGTAGAAGATCGCGTTGTGCCTGAGAAGCCAACTAGCAAGGTAAGCACACTAACAAAATTTATAAGAAGTTGTGTAGAGATAATGAAAGATGAAACTGGGTTGATTACACTATATGTCATGATTTATCATTGCATAAGAGGAAGGGAAAATCCCATCACACAAAGGATGGTAAACCAGGTACCACACAGGAAGAGGACCAATGGAGAATTCAGATTAAGTACACAAATTGGGGAGTGTTATGTGGGTAATGCTATCTTGGACTTGGGGTCTAACATGAATGTTTTACTTAATAAGACATGAGATTTAATGGGAAAAACCAAGTTAGTATGGTCTCCTAATCAACTAAGGCTCGTGAATTAGCACAAAATAATACCGAGTGGTCGTTTGACAGGAGTACCTGTGAACATAGATGGGGTGCACAACATGACAACCTTTGAGGTTATTGAGATCATGGATGAAAATCAACCATATGCAACACCGATGGGACTATAATGAGATTTTGATAACCAGATGATCATCAACTTGAAGAGGAGGGAGATGCTATTTGAAGTGGGAGATTTGAACGTTAATTCACCTTTGGACCGATCATAAGGAAATATATACATAGAGCTATCCAGAGGAAATGACATTGAAAAATTATATAACATGACTGCGAGGATGGAGGATTATTTCAACAAGAATGTGGATGGTGCGCTAAATTGGTGAAGTATTAGTTTGTGTGCATCAAATTATGAAGAAGGTCTAGAGCACTGACAACAAATAATGCATGAAGTATTCACTAGACGATGTGCATGCATAACATTATCCTTGCATTGGATTAGAGTAGAGCTATGTGATCCACCAAGGTATGATGGATTAAATGGCATAGGTTTGTTTGTAAAGGCATTTGATTTGCAGGTTCCAAAAAAACAAAGGTTGTTATCACTAGATGTTGTATTAAAAGTGACTCCAGCTAGATGGTGGGCTGCACACAGAGAGGGAATAAAAGACTGGTCACAATGCACCAAAATTAGGCTAATATTAAGGTTTGGTACCGAGGAATAAAATATTTCACATAAGTATACATGAGAAAGTGACCCAACAGGTCATGTGGAGCAATCCATGGCTCTATGGAGTTCAGTACCTCAAATAGAATGTATGCACATATTTATACACACACTAGGCACAATTCCAAAGAACTGGTATTTGGAATTGGAAATGCAAAGGGAGAAAACAAGATGGGAAGAGATGGTCCAAAGGTTCAAAATCACATTTACATTTGAACATGAATCTTCATAAATAGATGCAACACTATATGCTATTCAAACGAAGATCTTCTTAGAAGTGAGATGATGGAGGTGGTACTAGTGTGCAGTGTGAACAAAGCATTTATGATTTTCCGTGAGCTATTGGAGTGATACAATGTGGCTAAGGAGGAAAATGATGAAGATGATCTTAGGAACAAACAAGTACCTGAGACATAAGGAGAACAAGCAGTAGAAGGTCTAGAGATTGAATCCACCACATATACATAGCCTATAAAGACACAAAAGGTAAACATTGGGACAAAAAAGAATCTCAAGTTTGCACAGATAGGAGATTATTGGAGTGATGAGACATTAGAAAAGATTGTAGACTTACTGTGAGAATATCATGACCTATTCCCAATGACATTTTCAAAGATGAAGGGAATAGTTGGGTACTTAGGGCAGATGAATATTCCACTAAAACCAGGTGCCAAGCGAGTGTGACAGGGGCCTTGCAGGTTAAATCTGAAGTACAAAGAAAAGGTGAAGGATGAAATAGAAAAGATGTTAGAAGCAAGAATAATTGAACTGGTAGAAGAATCTGAGTGGATCAGTCCAATGGTAGTGCAATACAAGAAGACATGAGGAATACAGATATGCATGGATCTGAGGAAGTTGAATGACACGTGTTTACATAACCCATTCCAAATACCATTCACAGATGAGGTAATTGAGAACGTAGGAGGCCAAAAAACTAATTATTTCATAGATGGATTCTCGGGGTACCATCAGATAAAATCTACACAATTTGAAACCTTGAATGGAGAAGTCTTCGGAGGAATGGTGAATGGAAGTCAGCTGAAACTCTATAGAGATGTCCGACACTCTCCATAGTAATCTAGGTTGTGCTAGAACATATGCCCCATAGTAGGAAGGGAAAAGGAAAAAACAAATAAGAAAGTAGAAAAAGAAAGAAACTCAAATAAAAAGTAGATATAGAAAAAAGAAAAAAGAGTGTCAGAGTACCAATGCATAGTAAAATTGTGTAGAAGGAATGGTTATCACACATCAGAATAGAACTACAACAATTTAGAAGACAATACACATAAGAGAAAGACTACGAAGCACACATATGCAACAACAAGAACCGTTGCATAGTTTGGCAATGAAAACATCGTTAAAATCATTAAAGCACATAAACGAMTGCTATGAAGTGTGAGTGACAGGTCAGAAAGGTGTCGTATAATCTTAAATGGTAAAAGCCACCAGAAATCATGAAAATTCACAGTACGAGGGAAAAATYACACGACGGATTTGGTAATAAAGATGCATTTATGTAACAAATCATTAACCACGTTGGTGGATTGGACAAGGTGGTTAAGGTGGAATGAGACATGTACAGTTGGCACAAAGTCACAAAAACAACAGAAGGTCCTTAAGTGTAATTCATTGTTGCATGCAAGCAAGAGAAAAACAAAGCGAATTCAAAAGAACCTAAGCTGAGCTACATCTACCAGAGAACAGATGGAGAGCCAATATAGGAATCCTTCACCCAAGACAAATGGCCTCGCCCAAAGTTGGAGCACCCTCTGAAGTAGTGTGAAAACAACCAAAATGACTGGTAGAGACACCATAGGTCGAGGAAGTAGTCGAAGCTTCGAATTTGGCATCACAGGAGAGTTTCCACAAATATTACCTAACAATGAGGATGGATAATGCGCCACTGATACACCTACTAGAAAATGGGAAGTAGCCATTGGGGACAACACTAGTTTCTCCTAGGGTAAGCCTTGAAGTCAAGATGTTAAGAAATATTGTAGGTCTTAAATTCATGGATCATGACATCATCGATGAACAAAAATTCCTAGAGTTGGACATGGACAAATGTTTGCTCACAAGGAGTGTACCAGGTACAGGAGAAATCTTGTTGGAGACACAGGAGTGAGCAATGGGGTTAGAGAAGGYAGGTATATTGAACTTGTTGGAGATTCCACATTTTAGGCGAAGTTTGGAGATAAATGCATGTGTGAAGATGTTGCTCAGTTGTGTCCATGGGGGCACACTCTGGCTTGATCCCCCAATATCAATTGATACTGCGTTGATTGCATGTATTACKGGACTTCCAAAATTCGATGAGGATCCAAGCATGTTGTTTAATAAGGAAGGAGAGTGATCCCTCTCAGATTCGATGAAGGAAAATTTCTAGGAATTCAGAGGAAACAGGGGACTCATTGTGAAAAACATCAATGACACCAATGTTTAGTTTGCAACAAAGGTACTAGCCTGCAATTTGTTGAGAAAGTGTAGGAAAAATGAAGTACCAACTGCAGTCATTGTAGCTACAAAGGAATGTGTGGAAGGGGTTCAGATGAACCATTTCACCTTCTTGGTTACACAATGAGGCCCATGAAAAGGGCATAAAATTCTGTTACACATGGTTGCTGATCTTGATTGCACTGATAGGGTGGCAAGAATTGGGTTAATTTTAGTGCATGGGAAGATTTGGCAAAGGAAATTTGGTCATGAGGTATTCCAACTTATGACCTATGATAAACAAGAGAAGATAACATGACAACAATGTCGTATTCTTTGCATACTTCGATACTACCAGGTATCAAGTTGCACACACATTGTGCATATCATCAGAGACAGTAGAAACATATAAGGATATAGCGTGGTTTAAATAAGGAATGCACCATATTAGCACTTTGTAAATTGTTGGGTTGAAGAGAAATGACCTACCAAGGTAACCTACAAACCAACTTTAAAACTGGAAACTAGACTTTCCAATCTAAAGAGGGCTCTCTATGAGACCTAGTCTCTGACAGATAATAACTTTGGATTGACGGAGAGATT
>JASDQU010102601.1:226791-237406 GCA_032191745.1 Picea mariana | reverse complement strand
TCATGAGTAAGATTCAGTCATCAGGTTGTGATAAATTGGCATTTTCTTTCAAGGGGTGCATGAGTAATCGAGCGTACTATTGGAAACTCTGTCATCTTTGTGTAACAAGCTCTGGTTGTTGTTGCACGATCACTGGTTGTAGCATGCACGTGGTGAGTTGGTGTAGCGGATGTCCGTTTGTGGTCGCTCGTGCAAATCCAGGTGGCAACAACGGTTGGGGGACCATGCATCTCTTCCAAAACTGACACGTGATTAATTTATACCTTCCCTCTTCAATAGGTAATTTTACAACATCTGCGCGTCGAATATTCACTACGTAGGTGCCATGTCTGACTTATTATTACCGGAAGAAAACATGATATGTACGGAGAAAGATTCCATGCCATGATAAAAAACAAAATAAAATGGGGTTGTCTTACTCATGCCTCCGACCTCACCTGCAACCTTAAAAATATGAGTGTTTTTCTAAGAGACCAATTCTGTTTGCTTAGACTCTTCACCTGTCTCCACAAGACCATGTTTCCTTTTAGTTTTGCTTGAGCACCGAAGAGAGTTGCATAGGAATTATCAATGGTCGTTCTGCACTCCTTGAAATTCTCTGTGATTCTTTCGTCTGAAACCCTCTGTTCCTCCCAAAACTGGATAATTATGTCTTGTGCCTCTCTGATATTTTTTTTGAGCCAATTTACATTCCCTACTTGACTCTGTTACGCTGGTGTTTCAATAGTCCTTTCTTCCAGTTGTCTTATTAACTCTATGTTTTCTTGATAAAGTTTGGAAATAGTGAGTTTCACTTGCTTCAACTATTGCGGAAACTTTTGAACATTCATGTTTTCATCGCTTGAATTCCTCCACCTTTCATCAATTCCCTTGCTCACACCTTCAACAAGATCTATCCGAATGACACACATGAGTAATCTCTTGGCAACCGACTATGTGCGTAGTTTACTGGGAGCTTCGATCTCCTCAGTTTTATTAGTCAACCTTGGCCTGCCTCTTTTTTGGGGTGTTGGCTGGTGGGACAATGAGTCTTCTATTTCCTCTTCCTTTCCTTTTCCCGTGACATCTTTCTCACCCTTGTGCTATGGAATTTTTTTTCCCTTGCAGATAGAGGAATGTATCCTTTGGGGTCTTTAGGGATGTCAGCTGAAATCATAAATGAATCCCAGTCCTTTCTCAAATGTCTCAATTCTTCTACCAATAACAACTTGATTAATGAGAAATGGGATAAATTGTTCCTCAGCTAGCCAGCCTTGGCCTGGATGTTGTCTTCCATCTTTTCCAAGCTTCGATGCAAGAATAAAGGAATATTCAAAGGTTTTTTCCTTGTGAAGTGCATCAACAACCTGGTGTGATATGGGTGCACCCTGTCAAACCTTCCTTCATAGGTGAAATATATTCTGATTAATTTTAGAAGCTTTTGGAAAGGCTCCGGGAGGTACTGCCTTGGAATGCCAACTCCAATTTTCCCATTTAGATAGTCGGTCTTGATGAAGTATTTATAACACAAAATGTCTAAAGGCATGCATTTAAACCATTTTTCTCTACGCGGAGGGATCTCTGTCACAATTGATAGAGTTTCCTTCGTCACTTGGAAGGTGATTCCTGAAATGGTTGTGTTGACCCTAGTAAAATTGAGGGTGAACTGCTCAGCCAACTTTGCATTATACCCTTTGATATTTTCACAGAAGCACATACATTCAACTTGTTCAAAAGACGCCCTGATTTCCGGGTGTTCATTTATTAATTCTAGGTCTTGAGGCTTAGACCTCATGACCCTGCCACTTATTGATTTCCTTCTTATTATTTGGGATGCTACCATGATGCTAGTATATATTTATATCACACTCACAGTAATGAATTGTAACACTCTCTCTGCGTGGAAAATAAGAATGACAGACTTCACAGAGGCTGTCAGAAAGAAAATAAAATAATATTTGTGTGACAAACAAAATCAACCACATGATTTCATGGCATGATATTAAGGCACGATGGAAAATTTCGGTGCAGTGGGGAAACTCATCGCAGTGGAAAACATCAACGGGAGGCTTGTCGCAGTAGGGAATTACGACGAAAAATTCTGGCGCAGTGGAAGAATTAGGCATAGTAGAAAAGTAATGGGAGACTTGTCGCGAGACATGAAATTTCGGAGAAATGAGAAAATTAGCACAAAAGGAGGAAATTCCAAAGAAGAAAGGTTGACCACGAGAAGAAATAACATCCAAAATGCTAGTTTGCAGCGAAATCCAACATACTTTAAGCAATGACTGAAAACAATGAAGGAGACATGGGAACTTGAATTAATAGACTTACAATACGACCAATGAAAATCAACTTTCACACAACAAATAGATCCATAGCTTGCAAAAAAAAACCATGGACAACGCACAAATATAAAAAGTAAAGGAGAGGCATGTAGGGTCACTAGTATTTATACTTGAACAGATAAGGAATGGAATCATGGAAGAGGACGATAAATCCATGGTGATGAGAAGTTTGAAAGTAGGTTGAATATTTGCGCAGAAAACTCATGCGACGAGTACACTTTGAAGTGTGCAAAGTACAAATGATAAGAGCAACATAGTACAAATGATAGGAGCACCGTGATTTTTCACCTTTCTGACTTCATGATTAGGTGATGATATTTGTTACATCTTTCGATGTGACCTTTATCCCAAGAAATTGCCTCGATCTCTGGCATGTAAATTCCCCCTTTTTGACAGGACTTGATATTTAGGGAAAGGGACCTTTACAAATTTCACATGACTAATCATTACGCCCTTTCCCGACTCCAAGGGCCAGACCCACTACTTTCTTATTTCGACCCATTCGTTATTCGGTCACTGACCTCACATGCTTTGACACACAAAGTACAACTCATCTAGGACTAAATCTAACTACAAAAATCACGGTGCTTACACACCACATGTATGTGCAGTCCAACAAGGACCCAATGCACCAATGGTTTCCAACTAGTTATAGGTTGACGATAGAGGACATGTGCTTGATAGTGAATGACTGAGAAAAAGGATGGAAAAGTCTAACAGAGAAAATAGGAAAACCAAAAGAGGACTAAGAGAAAGATAAAAGTGATGAGGAACCAAATGATAAGTAGGGAAATGATAAGAATAATGGCACAGGTGATATGTTTGGCCCATCCATAATAGAAGCTCAACATATAGGAGTCAAACGAAAGTACAAGGGAAAATAACTAGTAGGAGGGGCACAAAAAAAGGATAAAGTGCATAGAGAATCCCCATTGTATACTTTAACGAATGATGATATAGATAGGATCAACTACTAGGGACAAGATATCGCAAAAGAAATAATGGAGGAGGAAACAAGGAAGCAAATAGAACAAGAACAAAGAGTGCAGGAACAATTAGCAACACTCCAGCAGATGTTTGAAGGAGTGAGCATCACCAAATAGTGTAGGGCCAAGGAAGGACCATCCACGATTCCATGAAAGAAAGTAGAAAGTGTGCATTCGGTCTTGACCCAGTTAGCACTCGGGCACATGATACTATAACTTGGGACAGATGCATTGGAATTTTCGATTGTTGAATTGTAACAAAAGGTATATGCACTAGGACATATGGACCTAGTTGTATCAAGGTTTCCAATTCAAAGACTATAAGACTTGCAGGTAGGCCCGTTGCAAGAAATTTAGAACAGAGGAGAGAAAGCACATCGAGAGCTCACAAGAATAATAGATGAAAGGGTCTAGTTGCAACAACAATATGACATTGCACTTCAAAAAAAGAAGGAAGTTGAAGGATGAGTGGGGGAGGTACTGAAGGATAAAATGGAGGTCATGGAAAGGGTCAAGAAATACCTTAAGGAGAAGGATGAAGTTGAAACTATAGCGCAAAAAACACAAGTAGCAGTCCAAAAACTTTACAAGGCTATTCTGAATGTCCCCATAGTAGTAGAAGATGCTATTGAAGAACACATGTTAACTATCAGTGAAATCATCAAGGGATTCATAGCGTAGATTGAGGAATTACAAATGTAGAGCATGCTAGGATCACCACTGAAAGTGAGAGAAGGTAGAGAAAGAATGGCAACCACAATAGCTTCCAATATTAAGAGGATAGAAGGAGAATTCATATAACTCTGCGAGGAGAGTGTGCAGGTTTGGAAAAAATTGGTAGAGGATCCTAAGATGAAGTCCATTGAGGCCAAGTTAAGAGAAGCATAGGAACAAGCAGAACAAGCTTTAGATAGGGTTACTACACTTCCACCAGCGGAACATATGATATCCATTTTAGCTCAGAGGCAGTCATACTTGGAAGTGGAGAATATGAGGGATCAACAAAAGATCCTTCAACAACGATTGGGACCACTGCAGGAAGAAGAAGTGAGGATAATATGGGAGTTGGCCACTATGTAGGGATAGGTCAAATAGGAAGCACATTAAGCAGAGGAAAAACTCACAGTCTTGACTGCACAGGGGGGCGAAGAGATCACACAAACATAGGCAACGATAATCAAATAAGTGGAGGTAGCAACGAAAACCTCCCAAAACTTTGTTGCGGCATGGAAGATTAGGAAACAAGCTTGAGTGGCTCAAGATGATCCATAGGTGAGTGGTGGGGGCTTGTTGGATAGGAATTTTTGGAATAAAGTTTTGAGAAAAATACTAAGTACAAAAGAAGTGCACAACATAGGTGGACAAGAGAAGAAGGAAGATTAGGGAGTGTGCAACTAAGGTGCATCCAAGAGGACAATGAGCAACAGATACACATGTAGCAGTACAATGCGCAGTAAGAGAAGAATAAAGAAGAGAAAGAGAATAAAGCAAATAGATGAATAAAGAATAGAAAAATGAAGGAGAAGAAAGCGGGTGAAAATGAAGGATGATAGCTCTATAGGCTAAAGATGGAAGGACGTGAAAAAGTAGGAAGAACAAGCAGTCAAAGTGAAAAACCAACATACAGACAGAAAAGCAAGAGAAATCAACCGAACAACCAATTAACTGGAGTTGTCAAGCAATGTAATAGCATTTTGGGATGAACCAAGTAGGATTTTAAGCCCTCGATTGTATGTCTAAATAGGTAATGGGTTGGTAGGATAGGGGTTCTATGTATTGTTTGTTCTCTCTGTGTGTTGTTGGTTCATCTTAGCATATGATTGGTTCCTTGTTGTTGTGGGTTCTAGTCCATTATTGTCTGTTTTTAGTCTGTAAAAGAAAGGAATCAATGTCTGAATGTAAGGGATGATGCAGATAGGGATAAGCTTGCATTGCAGAGCGGCTAGGCTAGTAGAAGAGAAAGATACCATGATACATATTTGTAAGCACAGTGTGCAAGCCTGAAGCACTAACCAAAAGTAC
Organism: Picea mariana; assembly: GCA_032191745.1. NCBI lineage: Eukaryota > Viridiplantae > Streptophyta > Pinopsida > Pinales > Pinaceae > Picea > Picea mariana. The sequence continues at coordinate 232,071 of JASDQU010102601.1, read as the reverse complement.
AATAAATAAGCCAATCATTGTGGACTTAGCCCAGAGTTGGGTGAACCACGTTAAATATTGTGTGACATGTCTTTTATGTGATTGTTGATGAGTTATGTCTAGATGCATAGTATATTAGCTTTGTCTTATGTTTAATGTTTGTGCAATAATCATGATTGTTACAACAATGCATTTATGCAATAATTTGGAATATGTGGATAATATGAATATTAATCACTAAGTAAGTTAATACATAACAAGGACACAATTACGCACACAAAAATAATAAGGAAGAATGAACAAAATGATCTCCTCGCATTCCCTTACTATTGTAGGAGCCTGGTTCTTGCAGTATCAATAGATACCTCGGGCGAGACTTCATATGTGCAAGTGGGTGACGCCGAAAGGGCTAGTATCTGGTGGCTTTTTTTGGTCATAGATAACTCAAACCTAGGGTCTTACAAACCACACACAACACCAACAACAACCTTCAAGAAAATGTATGCCATTCTTCCATCTCCTTGTGTAATGATCTTATTGCTTGTTTATAGGAAAACCATAAGAAATCTATCCCACTCTTGTCTAGGGTTCCTAGGCAAATCCTAGGGAGATCTTACTAATATTTCTAGTGATATCTTTGTGAGAAAAAATCCCACAACAGATTGGCGACTCCACTGGGGACTTTACTTTCTTCCTTGGCTCTCTTATAGAGTTTTCCTTAAAAAGAGGGACACAAAATTTAGACACAATTATTTAAATTTCCATGAAAAATATGAAGCAATTAGCTACATATGTGGAATCCTCTCTAAAATTATCCAATTTAAAAAAAAAAATCATCTAGATCGGTGTTCGGAAAGCAATGTTATCGCTGATTCAAAATCAATTATTTTGCATATTTTTCGTGACAGCTGCATGGACTGTTTGGCTAATATATTTTGACAAAGAATTCAGATTGTAGCCAAACCAAATCCATTAGAAATAGGATTTTTGGGGATTTATTTTGACATATTGAATCATATGCTTCCGATAAATATAGAGTGTAGTACAGTCCCTACAAATTTCCGCTCCCAAACTCTAGATCTCCATTATATTTTTGTTTTTCAAGTTTTGGTGTGATCTCTATAGTGACATTGGAGTGGGATGATCTAGCCTCATTCCCAATATCCTACAACCCATTTTGCTTGTTTCTTGTTTTCCTTTTTTTATTTGTCTTTCTTGCTTAGATCATGAATTGTTACATTTCAATTGGAAAAATATCAAAAAGACAAAAATAAAAATAAAAATGTTGCATGCTAGATTTTCTTTTGAAGCATTAGTGTACAAGAGAATTAGAAGCATTGATTGGTTTCAGATTTGATTTTCTTGATTGGTTTCTTAGTGTGTGTGAGGACTTATTTCTGAAATTGGAAAATAAAAAGAAAAGTCTCTTTCCCTCTCGTAGCTAGAGTTCATTGAAAATAATGAAATTGCATCATCATTCATGCATTGCTTGGTTGGGTGAAGAGTCATCACATCATTGAAGTTTCATCCATTACCCTTGGACTTACGCAATATCCATAAAAATAAATTACGCAATCTAAAATTTATTAGAAATCTTTCTTTTTATAGTGAACCAACATTAGCTAGGATTAGGGCCTTGGAATAGGATTGGAGAGTAAACTCTGCAAGGCCACAAAATGAAACCTAGAAGTCATTAACGAGCGTGAAAATCCATTCTTGCAACCAATTTGTTGGGAATATCCTCTAACACAGGATTCATGCACGAGGTCGCATCGAGGAAATTAGGGAGATTACCCCTCTCTTCTTGTTTTTCTTTTGTGGTATTGCTTCGATCATTATGTATACGGGGGTTTTGTTGGTTGACACCTTCAAAGCTTCGGGCTTAGCTACCCTGCCCTTACGTGCGATCAGACTTATGAATGTTCACTTGACCATTGGTTGTTAGGTGGTAGCCTTAGTGACCTTTCCTAGGGAGCTACATAAGTGAATGCAGTTGGGACATACCTGTAGTACCTGGGGAATATGTTCGTTCATGGTCTCATTTCCCCTGGAGGGTGCTCCCCTTAATAAAGTGTACTTACACCAGCCATGGTTGTTTCATGCAATCATTGTAACTACTCCTCACACCTTCACTAGCTAATCTTATGGGCGACTTGACCCCCCCCCATAGTGATGGTTTTCAGAAGGCCCCTGAGCCATTTGGTTTGCTTGTTGTTACCTATATTTGATGAAGAGTGTGCTCTTTGAGTTTGATTCTAGGTCGGCCATAGGTTGATTTATGTTTGTTAGTAACATAGTTTATTCACCGTGGTTGAATTACTGCTCTAGTCTCGTCGATTATGAGGAATTGAGCTTATTACAGAGGTGAAACCACCTCTAAGGTGGTGAGAGATCGAAGACAAGGAATTAAAAAGGTCTTAGCTTTGATTTGACGAGACCGGTTTGGTTGAAGTGGAAGTGGTAGACAAACATCCTCCACCAAATTTCAATCCACCTTTAACTGAGTCAGACGCCCCTTTACTTGTCCAAGTAAGGGAAATTTTTAGTGAACCTTTCTCTTTGTTTAGTCATCCTCCCACCATGTCTAGACCTAGTGTTTCGTCTAGTGCAACTAAACCTATGAGCCCATCCCCAAGTGGGTCAGGGGGAAATTCCCCTGGGGTCATCTCAACAATATCTTGATTTCCACCTCTTAGCACCAATTGACCTACACCATCCACACCTTTTGTTTTTGGTTCCTCCATCTAGGGGACACCAGTTGTATCATCAACTCCATCCTTTAGTATACCTAGTGTTCCGATGCCCATCCCTTCAATTCCCACTTCTAGATTGTTTTCTGTTGGTGGGGGGAGATCTTTGTTTTCATCATGGGAAGTGGAACTCCTTCCACCTCCACTAATCCAATGAGTGTCTCGGTATCATCAGGTGTAGGTGTACCTTTTGGATGGAGTATTCCTAGTGGTTTTGGGGTTGTCCCTAATCCTCTTGGGAGTAGTAGTACTTTGGTAGGTTTTTCTTTCCCATGGATTAACACACCTTTCCCTAGGGGCACATCCCTTGGGGGAAATTTTTCATCATGGGAAGGATTTCCTTTTTTTTCCACATCCAGTCCTAAGGGTTTCTTCCCCGAGACTAACTTTGGGAACATCGTTCCTAGAGGGTCCACATTTCCCCTTGGGGGAATTTTTGGTTTTGGGAGTAGTCATTTTCTTGGAGGTGCCACCATCCCTACAGACACTCACTCTTCAAGAGATATCCATACCTCTAGTAGTACCAACATAGGGGGATCACAAGATCCATTTGGGATAGTAGAGAATTCAACTCCCTCCCGTTGAGCACTCAACACACCCTAAAAGTTTTTTTGAATTTTCTTTTGGGGACCATTTTGTATTTTATGAATTTAGGTAGTCATGTAGGGATCAATGTGTTTTTATGTTTTATCATCGATCAAATTCGATTTGGTTTCGAGTTATTGAACAGATTGACCTTTTTTTCTAAGTAAACTTAGCATTTAGACTAAGTGTATGCAGCTAAAAGTTTTATCCATGTGCCTATCATCGGTATCAGAGAAATCTGAGAGGAAAAATTCCCACATAAAAACAATAATCGTCAACTGTCGATGCACTATCGACATCAGATAAATAGGATAAAGGGTGCGCCGATCGCTGATTCTGCCTGCGAAAAGTTTTCTAAAAATCATCGATATACCATCGGCATTAGCGAACCAGAAAGTTAAACTGTCGACATAGGAGACCACAATCGTCGATCGTTGGTCACCAATATACTGTTGACATCGATGAAGAGGGGAAAGGAAACATCAACTTGTGTCAAAAGGAAAATCCTCGACACCAAAAAGAAATGCTCCTCATGCCCCTGAGGTCAAATCAACTGCCACGTGTTTTCCACATATACAGTCTATATTGCATAGGAATTATCCATGTCATATTTTGATGTCCCCCGTGCCATATCTATATTTTCACATCAGCACCATGGGGCATTTTTGTTTCGGCATTAGAACTTTTTCCTATAGGCGCCAATGAAATAACATAAAAGATAAATCATCGACGTTGATACACTAATTAACTATCTATTGATTGATTGGACACTGAACTCCTGGTTTTAGATCGAACCTTTACCTGCCAATGCCGACAACCCTGGTTGATCCATGATTATTCTTATCCCCAATGTTGAGACCTAAGTCTACACCCCTACCCCTCTTGCCTCATTTTCCCTATACCTTCTTGAAAATAATTCCCCTTCTGGTTGGTTGAGCCAATTTCCCTCTCTAAATGACTTGGTTTCTATCGTTTTTTTTTCTTGATTGAGTCTTTGCACATTTTGTTTATGTTTTTGTTGAAGGATAATTACATGTCTTGATTTGGTTTGGAATACTAGTCATCGTGATTTCCATTGATTGAGCTCACAACAGGTCTACCAAGCCTTTTTGTATGCACAGGGAACACCCATGAACAAAATACAGTAATTCAGAGCAGACATTTTCGGGCTTGGATTGTGAAAACATACAGTGAAAATTTTCAATGGTAAATAGCGAGCAGGTCGATTAGACCAACAAATCTCATACATTCAGAGTTTCATAAATGTGTGAGGTTTAATCACAGAGTTACACAAACTTCTCGCCAAAACTCCCAAATTTTGAAACGTCCGAGCTCATCTTTGTCAAAAGCTCCTGAATGTCTAACTGCCGCATCACCTCGCAAGATCAGCCATTTGAGAGATCTCCACACTTAGCACTTAAAAAATCCTAAATGAAGAAATGTCAAAGTCACATGGTATCCATCAGTGTTGACACGTGGCACTCATTTCACGTCATTTGGGTTACGTCATCCACCCATTTCCGGGTGACATGTGTCACTCTCTGTCATGAGGACACGTCGATAATAGTGACGTCATGTTGACATGTCAGCTCCGAGATATTTTCAGTCCGGGGGATTTCAATTCACAACAAACGCAAACCTTCGAATACCCAAAGCACCTGAGCCCCCGAAGTCCTGAAATATTTAAATGTTAAACATGACTTAATCCTAGGTTAATTAGTCATAATCATTTGCTAATCACTTCATGAGTTAAGACCTCCAGGAGGTATCCAAAATTTTCATTCAAGAACTCCCGAACCCTGAAGATTCAGAGACGCGTGGAATCCATCAGTTTATACACATGACACCCTTCTATAATGATGCATGGCACTCTCCTATCATGACATGTGACACTCATTTCATGCATAATTGGGTCCGTCATCTGTACTATTTCAAGTGACACATGTCACCCTTCTTTCTTTGACAC
>JASDQU010102601.1:173188-185383 GCA_032191745.1 Picea mariana | reverse complement strand
ATATCTCAAGGGGGAATTAACATCGACCCTGATCAGATAAAAGCAATAGCTCAACTGCCCTTGCCTCACAATAAAAAGGCCATGCGATCCTTCTTTGGGAAAATCAACTTTGTGAGAAAATTTACTCCTGACTTGTGAAACTTTTAAACCTTTACAAAAAGTGATTTGCAAAGATGTAGATTTTAAATGGGATGAAGAAAGGAAAGGAGATTTTAACAACAAAAAAACTGCAATATCCCAAGCACTAGTACTACGAAGCCCTGATTTCAACACAGATTTTTTCCTTTATACCTTTGCTTCTGAACAATCCTTGGCCACAGTATTTACCCAGAAGGATGATGAAAACAATGAGGGACTGGTATCATTTATGAGCACTAACCTTCAAGGAGTCAAACTGAACTATCCAACTATAGACAAACAAGCTTACATAGTTTATAAAGCGGTGTTGAGGGGTCCTAAATCCCTTTAACTCAACAACAAGAACCAAATCCTCCATAGAGGCCCAATTAGACTCTGCAACGTTTGATGGTGGAATGATTCTCTAGATATTTCAATCCGACTGATTTATCGATGGGATTTACGTAGTGATTGACATGATATATTCTTATGAAAGTTCCTCCTTCAGTTTAAATGTTCTTTTTGTATTTTCTCTTATTAGATGCGTCTGATTAGAAGATGGGTGTTGGTATAAACCAAATAAAAACTGGGTTTCTGAACTACTGGAGAAGGCTGAGCTTGGGATAACACTAGTGTTCAAGCATGCAAACAAATATTTTCATACCTGTGACAAGCCTAGTAATAATACATCAAATTGATGGTATTTCAATTATTGACTAAGACACAATTATCGAAAGAAAACATACATGCAATAAAATGATGGMAAGAAAAATAGTTTCCWTAGCTCTAGCATTCATCACACATTAACACAATGATTTTCTTGCATCATTAGAGACAAGAACTACAAAAAATATTGAAATAACTAATCAATAGATTCAAAAACTCTTACTCATTACAACATCCATTCATGAAATAAAATCGGAAGTAATTCCTCCTCAAATCCAATCACACAYGCCTTTGATGAAAAAAATAAGTTTGTCTCCAGTCCTAAACATGAGTTCTCAATTAAGGTAGTTCGGAAACAGTTCTTTACAATTCCAAAAAATGAGGGTCTTTGAAAAAACCATCAAACTTTTCTAAAAGGTCGATCCTCTTATTTATAATGAAACATTAACTAAAAATAACTATCAAAAGTGCAAGCTAAGTAAAACAAAACATCTCCACATGGCTCTTCCATATATTTGTCTTCTAAGAGTCATCAAATAGTTTCAGTGAAGTGGATGAATCTTCTCATACTCTGACCATTTGATGAAGAGTTCCTCGCATGTGTTGGCATAGGGGAATCTATGTTGGTCCATTGAGGCCGAAAGGATTTCATTTACTTCTACTGACCGTGCCTGATACTTAACTATTTTGATACTTAATTGCTACAATACTGCTCAAGATTTGATTGGGTGCTCCATGAACTGTTGTACTTGACCTGGCACCATGCTCACCACCTTTTATATCTCTACAGTCCATGCTGAGTCTTGTTCTGTATGTTGCTTGACTATGTCATGCAAGTCGACAAAGTCTTCGGGTGAGACGAATTCTGTGAGGCTGATGTCTTTCATCTCCCGATTAATCTTGACCCAACTCCTTTTGCAATCTACCCATATTTCCTGAATCTCCCACTGACATTCCTGGGCCATTTTCACTTTGTATTCGACCGCTTTCCTTGTCCGATCTATGCTATTGTCCCTCAACACCTGAATGTTGTGCTATTTGGCATCTCGACCCTTTTTAATCGCGCTAATATAATCAATTATTTCCACTTCTTGGTGGGACTTCTCGTACCATATTTCCACGTCATTGCGGGTCACTAGTGCCATAAGGGTGTCTTCTTGGAAGTATGTTATCCCTGCAGTGAAAATGTGTCATTCACTAGTGAATTTTTCATAGGCGTCTTGGAAATCACTTCTCAAAATCACCGTGGCTTGTGTGGAGTCATGAAAGTATTTCTCCAAATGACGTAGATGCTCCAACTCCTTTAGCACAGTGGCCAAATCCCTTTCATATATTCTTTCTCTATCCAAGGTGGCATCTGTGATAGCCATCTCTGTGCCAATAAGTTCAGACATCTTGGCGTGTTCTGTGTTGATCAAATTTTCCTATGTGGTGATGAGAATCAATCTATCAAATGTAATCCTCCTCTTATTCATGGTTCTCTTCATGATGGCTTTCCTCTTTCATTCCAAGGTGATTTCTTGTATATCGGTGCCTCATCAATAGGTTCGGGGATTTTTTGTTCTCCCCAAGTTAGAGTATTTCCTAGGCTCCCGATTGTGTATATATGTTCTAGGCTGGGTTCCTGAACCTCTTCTATATGTCTTGATGGATCGAATTTTGGTTGTTTCTCATCGGTTGGTGAGGTATCGGCCAAAACTGAGGAACCAGGGGCAGGTTCAATACTTACTTGGTAATCGACTATTGAAATGTCGATTTCTTATTGTGGAATTTCTTCCTCCTATCCGCCCTATCCTAGCTCATCCCTCCAACTGTTCACTGGGGTTCTTGGTATGTCGAGTGGATCAATGTATAAGGCACTTTTGACCTCATGCTCACTCTGCAGATGACTATGAACTGGAGCATCGAGACCTGAGGTAGGTGCTTTCTTAGGTTCTTTCTCCTCTGTAATTTGCACTGGCGTCACAAGGGACACCTCCAAAATATCCTCCTCATCATAGATGGTTATAAATTATAACAAGGGATTTGGTACACTTGTTCTTCTTGATATCCTCACTATCTTAGGATGGGTCGAAATTTCCCCTGGTGATCTGATATGTGGTTGTGAAACTTCAGGGTTTTCGGACCTGGTGATTTCCTCAAGTTGCATCGACTATAGGCCAATTGGATCTCCTTGGCTTTTGATTGGGTCATCAATGAGAATACTCATCATTTATATCATATCAGGGTCATTTATCAATTGATCAATAATTCTATGTTCCTCTTCTAGCAAGAGTAATCTAGGGATGATTTTAGGGGCTAAATTTCGCTCATGGGCTAATTTTCCATGCTTTTTCCAAAAAAAAGATTCACTTTTCTAAAATTTATTAGCCCAAATTCTATAGAATAAAATTATCTTACCTTAAAAATAGCCCAAATTTTATAGAAGCTATATAAAATCCTTATAAATTTGAATATTTTTTCAAAATTATCGGCARCATTTTATAGTTTGCATACTAAGGACTAGTAAGAGTCACCAAGGTTTCTATATTTTGAGATAAATTTCCATCCTTAAAATTATCCCTGGAGTAATCCCCTTCTTTGTGCCTCTGTGGTCTCTGTCGCCTTAATTTATTCCTTGKCTCTCAGGGCCTCTTGAGTTGACTGCTCTATTTTCGCCACCTGTTCATCCATGCTCATGGACTTGAACCTGGTCATATTTGGATTCGAAATTCTTTTTACCACCTCATCCCAGTCTTGGGCGCACTCTGTGAAAATTTCATCCTCAAAATTATCATGAGCGTATGGCCAATAGGATGATACCTGTGAAGCATGTTGGAGGACCAGGCCTTTAAGGTTGTGCTTACAGAATCAATCGTCGGGAACCTGAATTCAAGTTGGCTCAAGCCTTCTTGTTTTTCTTGAGCAGTATCCTTTACCATATAAAACCCCACATGGAAACCATAGGGTATGAAAGCACGCTTCTTGTCCTTGACTAATGTGGCATTATATCCTTACATGATAGTCTGATCGAATATTTCTCTCACAATGAGCTGGTATGGGACATGAGAGCGTAGGAGATGTGGTGCTCCGATGGCCCCGAACACCCTGCTATAGGTTGAGCATTCGTCTAAATACCAATGGCCTACCTTAGCTACCATTATCTTGGCTACTGTGGATAATCTTGGGATTTCCTTCTTAAAAATAATAAAATGAATATGGGTGATGAATTGATCGCACATGAGTGTGTAAGATTTTTTGTACCTGTTCTCCCAGAGTATGCTGAAATAAACATGAACATGGAGCTCCATAACATGCCAACTTAGATTCATGCCGATGAAGACATTTCTTGCGTAGATAACATCAAGAAAGTACGAGGCCATGTAGAAAGTGGGTACTTCCCCTTCTTTCAGCGTCTTAGCCTGCTATACACATATGCTTAATTTTTTTAGAAATTATCGCTCCCCAATTGAAGCTACTTTCGAAAATCATCACCACCAAGGGAATCCATGATTCCAAAAAATTGGAGCAATCCTTCTCTCCATACAGTCTGCAGATGAGAGCCATCATATATATGTATGGCTCCCTCAGGTTAACCATCCCATACCATCCATTGCTCTGGTTGGAAAACTTCTTGTCCTCCTTCCACCATGAGGCCATCAACTAGCTGGTGTCATGGAATTCATAGAACTTCACCATAAATTCTATGTTTAGCCGCTCCTCTGGGTCCCTAATCTTATAGTATTTCTAGACTTCTGTCGAGAGGAAAACTCCGACACACCCGCCATTCTCATCATTGATCAAGAACTTATGCCCATTCATATGATCGATTATCCATTTCAAAACCTCTATGCAAGGGAAAACCGAGGTTCTACTGGCCACCATGTGTAAATATGACCGTCGGATGTTCAGGAACACATGGTCACCGAGTTCCCTTACRTCCGGGTTGTTGTGTGGGATACACTCCAGGTATTATTCCCAACTAATTCTGTTGAAGAGGTCCCCCCACTATGAGAGCATTACTTTGGATCCAGTTCTTGATTMKGTATCACCAAAGGCCAGAGGCTGGAWAAAATATTTCTTTGTTGATGCTTTAATGAYAGGMTTTTCCCTRGGAGCGTACTCCAACTCCCTCGTGGTCCCYGGAGAAGTACCTTCACCTAMTTCAGTTTCTTTTAGCTTGGGTGCTCTCGGTGAGTGTCTGGCGGTTGGCTTTCTCGACGACATTTTACCTGCAGCTAGAACATAGTTTAGGGTTTATGCAAGAAAATCAATGCATATATGAATTATGACCAACTAACTGAAAAACTTGAACACATACCTCTGCATCTTGTTTAACCTGGTTTTGATAATATGAAGGTCAACACAGTCTCAAGACACTCTCTTTTCTCCTTTAGATGCTCTAGAATTCAAACTTGTGCCCAGAATGAATTTGTTCAAAACCGTTCTAGAGATTTAAGCAGGGATGAACTTACCTTGTCACATCGACCATTCAATTTGGGTTATGATTGTAATTTCATTAAATCTGTCGCCAAATCTTCAAATATGTTTAAAATTAAATTTATCACGGGTTGACGACGCGAGCGTGGATTGTAACGTGGTCTATTGACAATTTCAAATTGATGTTGTTTAATTGAATCACGAGGTAGCAACAAATGCAGGATCAAGCATTAAATGGTCTATTAAATGTCCAAATCTGATCATATCTTATGCCACAAACATCCCATCATTTCACTAGTCTAGTTGGTGAGTCAGTGATTGGGGTTCTTCTTTGAGCATTTTTCGTTGATAACTTCTTGCAAAAGCTCCGACACTGATCGATATTTCGTACAAAGTTGAAGTGGCGAAGATGACCTAGAGGTGTGACTAGGGAATAGGAAATGTTAAGATGACTCGAGATGAAACTAGGCCGTATGACACTCTTACGTGATAAATACACACGGACCGCAAGACCGATGTCTTGATTTATTCATGTTATTCATAATCATGAATTTATTTAAGCTATACATTCTAAGACCCAATCCTATATTGTCGACGCCGAAAAGTATCAAGGATCGATGATTGATGATAAACCTACCCAAGTGCTCCCCAAATGACTCTCTCGAAGAAGTCTCGATGCCTAAAACACATCAAGGATCAACGATCGACGATATATTTGTCGCAGAAAAAATAATTGTTTTAACCTTTCTATATTTCCCCGACCCCGATAAAGTGCATCGGTCATCGACTATCAATGATTTATTTACGTCCTTTGTTAACATCTATCCTTCCTTTATTTTTCCGGTGCTGAAGAGGATCGACTATCTCTTGAAACTTCGTGCAAATAAATTACACAAACTAACTCCACCTTCTGTCGATGCAAACAGGGATCGACGATCGACCATTGTTGTAACTGTGTGGTCCCTTTACTTGCTTGAATTTTTCTGATGCCGAACTTGAGTGCGTTAGGTGTAGTGTTAGCTGTCAATTCTTAATTCCGTTGTCAAGTTATTTTATACATGAGGTTTCACAAGTTCAAACAAACCTGACTTGATGATAAGAGACATGAAAAACAACACAAATCTAAATCATTTCCCAAAGTGAATCTGATTCAGATAGTGAAGAAAACAAGTGGTACCCAAAAAGTGATAAAATTTCATAAGGCTTTTAGGGTGTGTTGAGTGCTCAACATTGTCCATTAGGGTTCCTGGTATGTTGAGTGGCTCAGTGTCTAAGGCACTTTCGGACCCAGCAATTTCTTCAAGTTGCATCGGCTCTAGGCCACTTGGCTCTCCTTGACTTTTGATTGGATCATCAGTGGGAATCCTTGCCATATCTATCAGATTAGGGTCATTTTGCAATATATTAATGATTCTATGTGCCCCTTCTAGCAAGAGTAATCCCGTTCTCCGTGCCTCTGTGGCCTCTGTCGCCCTAATTTCTTCCTTGGCTCTGAGGGCCTCTTGAGTCGACTGCTCTATTATCTCCACCTGTTCATCCATGCTCATGGCCTTGAACCTGGTCATATTTGGGTTTTCCATATTTTGTACCACCTCATCCTAGTCCTAGGTGCACTTTGTGAAAATTTTGTCCTCAAACTTATCATGAGCGTATGGCCAACAGGATGATACATGTGAAAATTGTTGGAGGACCAGGCCTTTAGGGTCATGCTTAGGGAATCGACCTGTCAGGAAACCTGAATTCAAGTTGGCTCAGTCCTTCTTATTTTTCTGGAGAAGTATTCTTTACCAGATAAAACCCCACAGGGAAAATGTAGGGTATGAAATCACGCTTCTTGTCCTTGACTAATGTGGTGTTATATCCCTGCAGGATAGTTTGATAGCAGATTTATCTCACAACGATCCGGTCTGGGACATGAGAGGGTAGGATATGTGGTGCTCAGGTGGCCCCAAACACCCTAATATAGGTTGAGTGTTCATCTAAATACCAATGGCCTACCTTAGCTACCATTTTCTTGGCTACTGCGAATAATCTTGGGCTTTCCTTCTTAAAAATAATAAAATGAATACGAGCGATGAATTCATCGTAGATGAGTGCGTGATATTTTTTGTACCTGTACTCCCAGAGTATGCTGAAATAAACGTGAACAGGGAGCTCCGCAACATGCCATATTAGATTCATGCCGACAAAGACATTTCTTGATAGATACCATCGAGCAAGTATGAGGCCATGTAGAAAGCAGTTACTTCCCCTTCTTCCGACGTCTGATCCTGTTGTACACAAATGCTCAATTGTTTAGAAATTATCGCTCCCCAGTTGAAGCTACTTCCATAAATCACCACCGTGTATGCCAAGGGCATCCATGCTTTCGAAAAATTGGAGCAATTCTTCTCTCCATACAATCGGCATATGATATCCATAAGATATATGTATGGCTCCCTTGGGTTAACTATCCCATACTAGCCATTGCTCCAGTTGGTAAACTTCTTGTCCTCCTTCCACTATGAGGCCATCAACCAACTGGTGTCATGGAATTCATAGAACTTCACCACGAAGTCCATGTTTAGCCACTCCTCTGGGTTCTCTGAGCTTGTATTATTTATGGATTTCTGTTGGGAGGAAAAATCTGACACACCCGCCATTCTCATCATTGATCAAGCACTTATGCCTGTCTGTATGGTCTATTAGCCATTTCAGAACCTCTATGCAAGTGAAAATCATGGTTCTGTTGGACACCATGTGTAAATATAACCGTCGGATGTTCGGGAACACATAGTCATCAAGCTCCCTTACGTCTGGGTCACTGTGTGGGATACACTCCAGGTATTCTTCCCAACTAATTATGTTGAAGAGGTCCCCCCACTGTGGGAGAATTAATTTGGATTTGATGCTTGCTTCTGTATCACCGAAGGTTGAAGTCTGGACAAAATATTTCTTTGTTGATGTTTTAATGACAGGCTCTGCCCTGGGAGCATACTCCAACTGCCTTGTGGTCCTCGGAGAAGAAACTTCACCTACTTCAACTTCTTTTAGATTGGGTGCTCTCGGTGAGTGTTTGGTGGTTGGATTTCTCGGTGACATCTTACCTACAACTAGAACATAGTTTAGAGACTATGCACGAAAATTAGATGCATATATAAATTATGACCAACGAATTGACAAACTTGAACACATACCTCTACAACTTGTTTAACCTGGTTTTGATAATATGAGGGTCAACATAGTTTCGAGACGCTCACTTTGCTCCTTCAGATGCTTTGGCATTCAAACTTGTGGGAAAAATGAATTTGTTCAAAACCGTTCTAGAGATTTAAGTAGGGTTGAACTTACCTTGTCACATCAACCATTCAATTCAGGTTATGATTTTAATTTCATTAAATCTATCGCCATATCTTCAAATATGTTTAAAATTAAATTCATCATGGGTTGATGGCGCATGCAAGGATTGTAACATGGTCTATCGACGATTTCAAAATGTTGTTGTTTAATCGGTGCACAAGGTAGAAACAAATGCGGGATCAAGCATTAACTGGTATATTAAATGTTCAAGTCCAATCGTATCTTATGCCACAAACATCCCATCATTTCACTATTCAAGTTGGTGAGTCAGGGATCAGGGTTCTGCTTCGATCACTTTTCATTGATAACTTCTTGCAAAAGCCCTAACGCTGATCGATATTTTGTATAGAGATGATGTGGTGAAGCTAACCTGGAGGTGTGACTAGGGCACACGAAACCTTATTACGACTCAAGATGAAACTAGGTCGTATGACACTCTTACGTGATAAAGACACATGGCACTCAAGACTGATGTCTTGATTTATTTGTGTTAATCGAAATCCAGACTTTCTTTAAGGTATATGTTCTAAAACATGATCCTATCTTGTTTATGCCAAAAAGTATCAAGGATCGATGATTGACGATAAACCTACCCAAGGTCTCCCTGATCGACTCTCTTAAAGAAGTCCCCATGCCGAAAACGCGTCGGGGATCGACGATTGACGATATTTTTGTCACAGATAAAAAAATTGTTTTAACCTTTCTAGATTTCACCAACCCCAATAAAGCACATCGGTCATTGGCCACGATGATTTATTTATGTCCTTTTTTAACGTCTATCCTTCTCGTATTTTTCTGGTGCCGAAGGGGATCGAATATCTCTTGAAACTTCGTGTGAATAACTTACGCAAACTAACTGCAACTTCTTTCGATGCCGATGGTGATTGGTGATCGATGAATGTTGTAACTGTGTGGTCCTTTTACTTGCTTGAATTTTTTCGATGCCAAACCTGAGCACGTTAGGTGCAGTGTTAGTTGTCGATTCTTAATTCGGGTGTCGAGTTMTTTTAGACATGAGGTTTCACAAGTTCAAACAAACTTGACTTGATGATAAGATTCATGAAAATAAAAACAAAGATAAACCATTTCCCAAAGTGAAATCGATTCATACAGTGAAGAAAACAAGTGGTACCCAAAAATTGATAAAATTTCATAAGGATTTTAGAGTGTGTTGAGTGCTCAATAAGCGGTAAAACATTTTAGATACTATATCCTGAAGAACCACACTAAATTGATAGTCCCTCACCACACAGTCAAATCTTTTTTCACCCAACAAGAAATGGGAGAAAGGAGGGAAATTTGATGGCAGTCATTTGGGAATTTGATCTAGACATAAATCTTGCCAAAATAGTCAAGGGTCAAGGATTTTTTAGATTGGCTGCTGAGGCCCAATATTTGGTCAACGTAGAAGACTCTAGTTGGGAAACCGAGTTATCATTATGGTGCAATGAATCTTTATATGTACCTCTTAGGAAATAATCATGGTATGGAAACTTGTATTATCTCATGAATCATGGAACTTGTCTATAAAACCTAAACCCTAGAGAAAGGAGAGCTCTCAGGTTAAAGTTCCCTCAATATCGCCTCATAAATTATGTGCTTTTATGCGTAAACTATGATGGAGTACTCCTTATATGTATTGAAGATGATGATGTAGAAAAGGTACTAAAAGAACTCCATGATGACCCAACAGGTGGACATTTTGTAGGAGAAACCACGACTCACAAAATATTAAGGGCTAGTTATTATTGGCCTACTCTATTCAGGGACACTCATGCATATGCCAGGAAATGTAAATCTTGTCAAGTGAGAACCGATAGGGAAAAGAGAGTAGCCATTCCACTCCAACTGGTGAGCATGTCCAGACCATTCGAGGAATGGGGAATATACATCATAGGAGAAATTAGTCCCAATTCTTTGAAACAACATAAATATATCTTGTCTGCTATAGATTATTTTACGATATGAACAGAGGATATCCATATCACACACGTTAATGAAAAGGTAGTAATACAATTTTTAGAACAACAACTAATAACAAGGGGTAGAAGAGTCAACTAATAAAAACCTGGTGAGAATTTAAAAAAAGACAGTTGTTCAAAATCAGAGGAATTGGCATAATTTACTTCATAATCCCCTATGGGCCGATAGAGTAACACCTAAAGAATTCATATAAAACTCCCTATACTTTCTGGTGTATGGGAAAGAAGTCATTCTTCCAAACTGATTGTATCTTCCATCCTTGCAGCTTACCCATGAATTAAGAGGTCATCCCTCATCCACTCTACAACAAAGGATCAATACCCTTCTCATGTTGGATGAAGAAAGAGAAAAAGATAAAGTTAATTTCATCGCTCATCAAAAGGTAGTTAAAATATGGTTTGACAAATGTAAGGCCAAAGAAAAATTTTCAAGGTAGGAGACCTAGTCTTGAAGTGGGCTAAAGCAAACGAGTCCAAAGGAAAACACTCAAAGTTCCAAAATCTGTAGATCAAACCTTTCCAGGTGGCCGAGAAGATCGGGGCAGGCACATACCGGTTGCAAAATATGAGGGGGGAATCCGACACCCTCCCGGTGAATGGCCAAGCCTTAAAACAATACTTCTCCTAAAAACTAAAAAATAAATTAAAAAATTATGTGTCTTTTGACGCTTTGTTTGATTTTTTGTTTCTTTTTTAGCATACATTTTGATCAGGATGAGTGTGTGGGTTTAAGGAAGACCGAATTCTAACTCATTTTTATTTCTTTTTTTTGCTTGTTATTTTCTTTTAATTAAGTTGTGTTCCGTAAAGAAGTGGTTGAATTTAATAAAAATGGTGAAGAGAAGTCTGCTCCTGACATACACTTACATGAAAAATAAGAGACGTTGGGCAAATAGAAATTTTCAAAATCATATTTATCTTTGTAAGCATACTACCTGGGGAAGCAATGAAATATTTGACTAGTGGCCTGGTAATGCTAAATGGAAAGATGGATAGATGGAAATAATCACATGTACCTATGGACAGAGCCAGGAAAAGCTCCACCTTGACACTTTCACCTTGTCAAAAAAAAATATCCACCTCTCTGACTCGCTCTAGGAATTTATGCTAGAAAAAGATGATCCATAAAAAGAGTGTAAAGTACGAGAGGGTATGCAGATAACTCCGTCGGGGGTATGGATTTTCGCTGGTAGTGGGGCAAGGTTTGTGATGCCAGGGTGACTTCGTCAGGGCTATGGATGCTCGTTGGAAGTGGAGAAACACCATAAGGAAGGAATGATAGATAAATGGCCTCACGCCAATAGATGCCATACCCGAATTTTATCTAGAAAGGACACAGATTGAGGTTAAAAGGAAAAAGGGTGGAAAAGCTAAACCCCATAGAAAGATCTAGATTTACAGACTTAGGAACTTGTGTACACATTGATAGAAATGGTTCTGTTGAAAAGGAATAGAATAAGGCCCTATGGATTCTCAACCAATTTGCACATGCTAAGCACAAGGGAAGGATCAAAGATTTTGTTTTCGCCTAGAGAATCACCATTTGTTTAGCACTCAACACACCCTAATTTTTTTTTTCAATTTTGTTTTGAGTACCACTTTGTATTTTTTGAATTTATTCATTCATGTAGGGATCAATGGGTTTTATGTGTTGTTATGTTTTATCATCGAT
>JASDQU010102601.1:157637-169969 GCA_032191745.1 Picea mariana | reverse complement strand
CTAGTCTTGCACTTCCTGCAGAGTGCTTGGTACTGCTTGTAACTCCAATTCTGCTACTTGAGAAGTTGATGGATGGCTACAACAAGGTTTTCTACTTGACTCTCCACTGGGTCTTCTTCTATCTATTTTAATCCTGTCAAAGAGTGAAGTGCTCTGTTGACTGCTTCTTTAACTCCAACCTGCTCCATGAGTAGTTGTTATTTCTCTTTCTAGATCTACGCTTTATCCTCTTCGAACTTGATTTGGAGGTCTTCCTTCTCTTATTTCACAACTCGACATTGCTCTATGACTTCCTCTTGTGCTTTCTTCAGGGTCACCGTGGCCATTTTTTTTTCTTCCTGCACGCGATGAAGGCGAGCTTCAGTTGCATCAACTATTCTGCAGAGTTGAGCAGGCTCATCTCCCAACTCTATTTCTTCTAATGGCAGGGGTGCAATGGACACTGCATGGCTGGAGTGAAGGGCTTGTTGTACCCTTCTCAACTCTGCTTCAATTCTTTCATACATGGTTTCTTGTTTTTCTTCATTTCTCTGCAAAACATCTTCCGAGGCGTCTGATACAACTATGATAATGAAGTTGAAGTCATTGACCGTGAGCACAGTCTGCAACTTTGGATTACTAGCTTTGGACTTCTTCCATGATGAAGGTTTCATGGGGGAAACCTTTCTTTTCCTAGATGTCTCTGTTTCATCAGGAGGATTCTGTGGCAGTGTTACTTCGCCTTGCTTTTTCTTATCTTCTTCCCCATCGTTCTCTTCTTTGTCTACTTCGTCACCACCTCCTCCGCTAGGTGAATCTGATGTAGTCTCTTCTGATGTGATGCGTATTTCCTGTACATCTTCCTTCTTTTTCTTCTTGCTACTGCTGGGTGCATCATATCCTTCGCGAGTAACCACCAGACTTCCAATGAGGTTGGGGTTAGACAGTTCTTCATGGTTAACTGGAACTAGGATTTATTCAAGCCACTATTTGGTGATTTCCTTCATGGCCTCCTCGGCGAGCTTGTAATAGGATTGAAGCTCTTCTTTATGTTCATCTCTGTGCGCAGTGATATATATAAAATTCCTATCTGCGCGAAATTTCACAAATGGTTTGAACCTGTCTAGGGTGTTCGACGTCATACGAGGGAAAGACTTAATAACCCTCTTTAACTGTAGGTAGTAGGTATGTAACATAATGTTTGACTGCCATTGTTTCCCCATATTGCTCGAATACCAGATCGTGGTGAACTTCACAACTACTGGCTCGAATGACTCAATGTCAGGGAAGGTCGCTTCTTCTGGAATCTCCCAAGAAATGAACACGATGAGGATCAACAACAAGATAAAATGGAACTCATAGCCTTGATCCTGAGCTTTGAGGTAGTCCTGTTCTAACTGGTTGACGAAGTAACTCACCCAGTTCATTTGTAATCCTTCACACATTTTCCTATGAGGTCAACAATGAACCCCATGACCTGCGTGGGTCTGTTCTTCCTTACTGGCTTACCAACGATCAATTGGTAGGCTAGGCGCACTATGCCATTTTGGATGGAGGCTACCTTGTAGCCTCGCTTCCCCTTCTCGACATCACCATAGGTGTCTTTAATATTCTACGCTAGAGCATGATCTGCGGCCTTCCATGGATAAAATTCTTGTGGGTCTGGTCCTTTCATGCTTAATCCGATGATCCTATGGATCAGTGCCATATTGACGATGATACGCCTGTCCAACCATAGATAACCACCATGGAAGCATGACAGCATGAGTTTAACGCATGTGTTAAAATCCTGATGTCTTCCGAAGTGTGGTATCTTCATCACGTTCAATATAGTGGACCTTGCGATGTCCATGGTCCACAGTTGGGGGATGATCTTCGACTTCTTCTCCTTTGTCTTGGTAAAGTACTTGTATGGCATCAGCATGCCATAGATCGTGCAGTCTCCTAGGTTATAGTCACTGATATTCCACGTCGGAATCCTCTCCAACTATGGTCTAACTGCATGTATTCCCTTCGGGAGGCACACAGTGATAACTGTGTAGTTGAATTCCCTTGGGACACTATCACGACTCACCACACTGGCCAGGGGTGGGATGTAGTCAGGAAGGATGGATGGGATTAGCTTTGAATTCGCCAAGTCATCGCGATGCTTCTTTCATTTCTTTGTCACAGCTTGGGATGGTCCATATCCACAAGAAGTCAACGGGGATGCTTGCACTCCTCTCGTTGATGAGGCTTAAATGCCTACAGACATCACCTTCTCAACCATGAGGTCTATTAGGATCTCTTCGATGGATTTTTCTGCTGCACTAATTTCGTCCGACATGCACACTCAATATCTGATATCTTAGGTTGGTGAACAAACACTCAATGTAACAAAATGGATGGCGAGGTTGCAATAATCACTGCGTGAAATCAACTAGTTATCTATGGGCTCGGGTAATTGGAAAAAGTGTTCTCGGTGCAATGCTCGACGGGATAAATAGATATTATCATAATATACTCTTCCAATGGGCAGGAACACCTTAATCAATGCAATCTTATTCATTATGGTGTGGTCCCAATGGTCCAAGGGTGAACATTCCATCAATAACTATGTTTCTAGCCATTCTGGAGCATCGCTCTAATGGTCAAGTCCCCTCTAACGGTCATATTGCTTCGCCGTGGAGAAGTACCAATCTGTGTTGTACTGATATTTCGACGGAGTTCAAGTTTTGGTAACCTTCCTTCTGTCAAGTCTTCCCTAGAACTTCTTGCAATTTTTCTAACTTTTCTTTCTTCTTTCGAACATCAAAAAAACCTATGCGATAAATCCAAAAGAACTTTCTGATCAAAACAATGGTCGCAAAAGCCTTAGAAAAAAAATGATTTCTTCTTGCTGAGCTTTCTAGCTTTCTTTCCTGAAATCTGAATCATTGGTTTCCTCTTTCCATTATCATTCTTATCTCCTCTTTGCATGATAACTTCACACTGTGGAGGGTCTTTCATAGGGTTCAAGGGTAATACTTCTTCTCTTTCTGGGGTAGGTTCTCTACTCTCTTGTATAGACATGTGTCTCCAGTCTTCCTGTATCCTTTCAACTTCAACGTCGAGATATTGGTCCTTAGTAGCTTCGATTGGTTCTCTTGTTCTTCTAGTAAGTGTGTTATTCTCCTAGCCATGAAATCTCTTATTTTTTTTTTTCTAAATCCTCCTATTCTTGTTTCCTTCGTATCTGATCTTTCTCAATCCAGGTTTTTCCTAGCAAGACAGAAAATGGGGCGTTGTTCTCAACAAACTTAACGATCTAAAATTCTTCTTCTGCCGAAGTGCCATGAGCACTCATAGATGTCTGGGTAATTATTCCACATAGGGTTATCATCTTTCCTCTAAATAATCCTATTCCTCCTAATGAAGGAACCATAACAGGCTTTCCCAAAATTTTTCAAGTTCTTTTTTTCATGATATTCACCTGTGTTTCCTCATCCAGGACATAGTCTATGTTGAAGTCTCTTATTCTTTCTTCTATGCACTCTTTCTCTTTTAAGATCTCTGATAAGTTGATATCTATGTGATCGTTCAGGGTTTCTTTCATTTGTAATAATACAGTCTCTGATCCTTTATAGGGTTCTATCATATCCTTAGTTTCTTGGCTTGTCTCATATTTTTCTTATCTCATATTCATCTTTTCAACTTTTGCAATCATTCTAGGGAAATCCAAAACTTCATGTCTAGTAGCCTTACAACAAAGGAAAATAGGACCTCTACCAGGGCATTCCTTAGCAAGATGTCCCAGTCTTCTGCAACTATAGAAAAGAGTTAATCCTCTCTTTCTCTTGAACGATCCCCAACATTTCCTGTACTGTGCACTGGGATCACAGTAACTAACCTGCAAAAAAATCTTTTTAGGATCCTGCATCCATTTGTTAGTCCAAACATTCTTTCTATGCATAGGAATAACATATCTTTCATTATTTATACCAGATCTATCCATATCAAATCTTCATTCTTATACTTGTACCCTAGTTTCCTGATTAGGACAAAATCTATTAAACATACCTAGATCCATTCTTTTGAAATACAAATTTTCACTTATCTTGCCTTTCTCAGAGCACAAAGCTTCAAGATCTTACCACTTTTCTTCAGATCAGACTTCTCTTCTTAGCACAGAGCTTCACAAGTCAAGTAGAATATTGTGCACTAAAGTAGTAGATCTACRCATAAAGATTTCTCTTTTCTTCAGTTCCTAGCAATCACAGTTTTAGGTCCCGAAAACAGAACCATTTGTTGGCACAGGGGCATAACCAGGGTTCAACGCTTCAACAATGCACCAAAAAAACCCTAACTACCGTCCCTTTTGAMAACACTTGCGAAGCAGATGAAGTCTCACCCGAGGTAGAAGCAGGGGTGGTTGCAGGACTCAAATGTCTGCAACCTAGATGGGACATAGATATCTGATTACACCACTCGAACAAAGCACTTAGCAATTAACATTCATCAATATTTAACCCTTATTCACATTTCATATCCAAAYCCTAATTACAGAACAACGTAGTATTCAACCAGATCTAACACATATAAGCACTTAGAATATGGAAAGAGATCAGATCTAGCATTCATTCACATTACTAAGAACTTAATTTATCATACCAGGTTCATCTAAACATCCATTAATGCACTAAGATTAAATTATATGAACAATATAAAAATCATAATGCACAAACAAACCATAAAGAAAGGATATACGTGGTTCACCCCAACATGGGGCTACGTCCACCAACTCTTCTCTTCTTTATTATCTTTTGTCATTCTTCTTACATGCACAGAGCCTAGAAACCCCACTCTGCATAGGACAAGAGATCTGTGTGCACCTCACCATATCCTCCTTCCCCATGTTAGGTCACAACACAAAGCCTTCTTATGCATTCTGCACACAAGATTCTTACAATCACTTTCACTTAGCTCTGCAAGTCTTAACACATAGTATGCACAAATCCTCTATCTCTACACTAAGACAATTCTACTAGGTCTCTCTACTTACATCACCTAGCTTTCTATTTATACATTACAAAATGGGCCTAAACATGGGTAGACCCATGGGCTGACATCCCATACCCATTACATAAACCTTAAACCCAAAAGTTCCCTAAAAGGGGGCCGAGATCCTGTGATCTCCGCTTCGCCAGGCGCTCCATCTTCGACCAACCTATCGAAGTCCCAAAAATGGTCAAACATGACCAAGGTCCTCCAAAACTTGGTTGAGGGCCAACAAGCACACATAAGCAACAATGATGTCATGTTGACACGTCAGCTCCAAGATATTATTAGTTGGGGGATTTCAATTCATAGCAAACGCAGACCTCCGAAGCCTCGAAGAACCGGAGCCCCCGAAGTCCCAAGATATTTAAATGTTAAACACGACTTAATCCCAGGTTAATTAGTGATAAGCATTGACTAATCACTTCACGAGTTTGGCCCTCCTTGAATTATCCAAACTTTTCATTCAATAACTCACAAACCTTGAAGAGCCGGAGATGTGTGGCATCCATCACTTGAGATGCGTGGGACTCTTCTATCATGACGCGTGGCACTCTCATATCATGACACGTGGCACTCATTTCAAGCATATTTGGGTATGTCATATGTACTATTCAAGTGAGATGTTTCACCCTTCTTTCTGTGACACGTCAAAGATATGATGCCAGACCACCACGTCACTCCAAGAGTTTAGCACTCTGGGGAATTTCAACTCAAAGTGAGCACAATTCTCCAAACCTCTGAAGTGTTGGAGCCCTGAACAACCGAAGTAGGTTCTAAACTTCCATGTCACTCCACAACATTGTAACTCTAGGAGATTCTCAAACTCAACATTCAGAGCTCTCGAACCCCTGAATTTCCAAAGTGTCGAAACACCAAATGATTAAGGATAAAACTTGGGTTGATTAGCAATAAGTGGGGTTAATGACTCCGAGAGTCCGGTCATCTAGGAGATATGAATATTCTGTGCTCCAAAGCCCTTGGACGCTAGATTTCCGAAGTGGCTCACTCACATTTTTTTCACATTTTGAAATGTTTAAAAAGGGGTGCCAAACCAAAATTGGGGAAA
Organism: Picea mariana; assembly: GCA_032191745.1. Lineage (NCBI taxonomy): Eukaryota > Viridiplantae > Streptophyta > Pinopsida > Pinales > Pinaceae > Picea > Picea mariana. Next base: position 163,905 of record JASDQU010102601.1, on the reverse strand, counting down.
CTACACGTCTAGACTGCAGAAAGAATATCAAAGACTTTGAAAAACGCTAGATGACTTGCTTCTTTCCTCAAGGGGATAAGTGGGGGAAAAACATTGCCAACATCCAGATATATCCTAGTGGCCTTCAACAATGCATTGCATGTCGATTCTCGATACTGAACAAGTTCTATCACTCTCAGTCATTTCCTACCAAAWCTTGGTTCACCCCAACATGCACATCAATCTAGCTTCAGTGCTAGAAGCAATTTTTAATTGTTCAATTACAAAACTCTTTTAATTTCAGACATAATAAGTGATATTTTTTGTGTGATAAGAAACACTCCTTTTTGTTAAGTCAATTTCAGAGTAGTCATTAACATACTCCAGCAGTTCCACATTGGTCGATGACCTCCGCATTTGTGATAAATAGGCATATTTTGTATGTTAGAAAGAGTTGATGGTTTTGAAGAAAAATACTTTTTTTTATGAAATTTTGTAAGAGAACTATTTATGTGCAAGTTATTTTAATTAAGAAGTTTTTTTTAGAACCAAAGAAACTTCTATCATATAAGGCATGAATATGATTGGACTGAGGGGGATTATCTCTTTCTTCAAATTCAATATTTGTTGTTGTATTGAGTAAGAGTTCTTGTATCTATTATTTAAAGTTATCTTATAATGTTGCAACAATTCTTTATTCTAGTTGATGAATAGAAATTGATTGTGTTAGCTTGTGATTGATAATAGAGCATTGAAAATTACTTTTTCTTGCACTAACTTCTTGTCACGTATATATTTTATTTCTATAACTGTTATCTCAGACAATGTTGAATGTCTACCAATCAAAATGGTATTAATGCTAGTTTGAAGTAGTTTAGATCTTCTTCATCTGCATGCTACATTATAAAGGTTATCCTGCAACCTAGCCTTCCCCCAACACATAGTTAGTTTCCCTCTGTCATCTAGTTTAGAGCTCTATCCTTCTTTTGTTATAAACGTTAGAAAAGAAACAAAAAGAGAACTGCATAGACTGAGGAAAGGCTTAACAGAAAAGACATATATGCCAATCATGATTAAATCCCATCGATAATTCCAGCCAGATCATGAATATGGAGAACCTTACCACTCATCAAATGCTTACGAGTATAATTGGGCCTCTTAAGTGGTTTTGGTTCATGTTGTTGAGTTAAAGGGATATAGGGCCCCTCAACACCTCCCAGTATTCATTTGCACCGTTTTATTTCCTTACAATGCTAGATTTACTGTATTTTTCATAGTTAACAAATGAGCATATTTCCCATGACCCATCATGGCCAACGATGCCATCCAAGCTACCATCATATATTTTGAAATTTGACAGAAAGCCAGGAGAGGACCCCTCTACACACATCATGACTTACCACTTGTGGTGTTCATCCAACTCATTGATGGATGATAGTGTAAGGCTGCATGTTTTCTAGAGATCCCTAACTAGAGCCATAGCCAAATGGTATGTTGAACTAAAAGGAGGTTCTTTTAGAAGCTTAAATGACTCGACTATGGAATTTTTAATGAACTGCCAACTACCTATTCGGTACGATATAGGAATGAAGCTATTACTTTGTTGCGTCAAAATAATTCCACTCGCATATCTGATCATATACATGAGTGGCATCATAGGCGTAGGATGATTAAGAATCAGATTCTGGACAAGATCCTTACAGAGTGGTTCACCAGATCCCTCTTACCACCCATTTCCAAGGATGTAGCTATGGTCGGGGTGACCACTGAGGAGAAAGCCATTTTACATGCCCAACATTTGGACTTGATTTATTCTCAATCGGTTACTCTATATGACATCATTCCAAATTATCCTCGCCCATCAACTGATCCACGTCAACCCAAACCAAGACCCTATGTCGATGGTGTGGTTGGTTCTATTTCACATGCATCTGTTAACCTATTAGTTGATCAGATGGGTCAAATGTCTATTAAGACACACATATAAGTTGTTGGCACTAATGCTCAAGGTGTTGTGGTCCCTTCTCAAACCTATGAGGTGAATTTGGTGCTGACCACACAACCAAAGAATCATCAACAACCAAGAGGTAAGAAAAAGAGGAGGAAGAAGAAGAATTCTAATAATGAGAAAGGGAATGCCTCCACCCAAAACACCCAGGAGGGAGGCACAAAATAGTAAAGGAAGAGTCATTTTCCCTACACGATTTTTGGGGAGGACCATCCTACTCACCCGTTTCCTTGAAATGATGAGATCCATTGATTTTTGGCACAACAACGCCTCCCCTAGAAACTTGTTGTCTTAACTCATCCATTTTCCCCTCAAACATAGAATATGGGTGCTACAAATCCTTCCCCTTCGTAAGGGGGCATGGTAGGTACTCCTCACTAGGAAAGATTTTCATCGAATGATTTTGTGTTCATGTGTGAAATTTGCAAACACAAGCTAAGAATTATGACATTCTCAAGCCGTCTCATGCTTCATTAGAAGCAACATCTTCTTTCCATCCTGGTGGTCCTATTTAGATAGAGAATCTATCCTTTGATTCTTCTCTTTGCCCCTCGAAGGGAGTTATTCTATGTACAACACATAATCCTATCACACGGGTTTCCCAAAACTACAATATTGTGGAAGACTTAGCCTGGGCACCTTGTGCCATGTCTACACTTGAAGTTCTATAAAGCTTCCCCATGCAGTAGGAAGCCTTAATTTTTTTCATAGGTGGGCTTGATCCCTCAGAGATGAGATTGATGACCTTTGTTTCATCTCAAGTAACTCATAGGCTCTTCCATCAGGTCCCCTTTCATATCATAGTGCAATCGTTGAGGAAAAACATCTATCAGACAATGGTGGATGAAGGAGCCTAGACTTGCATCATGTCCATTTCTTGGTGGAAGGCCCTTGGCTCTCCAAAGATCGACACGTATACAACACTATTAAAAGAATTCAGTGGACACATGTTTTAGCTTCATGGCATAATCACTACCTTACCCATCGTGTTAGGTGGAAAGACTGTTTATGTGGTGGTATAGGTCATTGACACACCTGTTGAGTACAATTTGTTACTCAGGTGTACTTGGTTCTATGAGATGACTGCAATTGTCTCATCGGTCTTTAGGGTCCTATGCTTCCTTCACCAAGGGAAAATCATTACCATTTATCATCTTTTATTTGGTATACCAGACCTTGGATCCAATGTGGGGTCAAATGTACCCTTTGTCAGTGATACCACATTGTATTTTGTCAACGTCAGTGTGGGGATGTTCAAAGATACTTCTTTGATGGGAATTTTTCCCCTTCCCCCACCATCTCCCACTACACATATTTCTCCAATTAATATGATTTATTTAGTTACCAATGGATCACTCAAGCGTATTGATCCTTGGGTAGTACCTCATTCCAAGGATGTTGAATCAGCTGGAGCATCCATGCTGCTCGTTGTAGTTGATATTATCGATCCAGAAATCCCATTAGTATTCACTAATATTATTCAACAACTCCACCCTCATATGGAGTGTGATAAACCTACTCCACCCAAACAGGTTGTTGAATCTCTAAGTTTAGATGACATCTTATATTCTAAGTTTCCTTTGGAAGAGGCCATCCTGGAAGTCATCGATTCCATAGAAAATCCAAGGGATGAGGTGCTACATCAATAATCTTATCATCATCTGGAACTGATGAGAGTTGACATGATGAGTCTTGATCCAAGACTGGGGGCATTTTCTCGAGCATCAAGTGGAACCCATAGTCTCAATCCTTTTCCGCCTCAATTTTATTTTTCAAAACTTTCCAATGAATTATCTGCTTCCCCTTCCATTGAAGATTCATGTTTTGTACCCACTTTACGTCTTGATGGAGCCCATCAAGGAGATTCCCTAGCGCGTGAGAATAATCACAATGAATATAATAGTATGCGGAAATTCGATCTTATGTGACATGGACCTAGTATGGTGAGCCATATGATGCCAACATTGATTCATGAGTTCGTTGATTATGAAAAATATCATTGGCTCAAGCCTCCAAATGGGATCTATTGTGTGTAAGACATTAAGATGTGTAGTGCCTTGTACATAGGTGTGTGGTGTGAGTGATTTTATTTTGCTATTCTCATATCCAAATAATCCAAAAATATTTTCTTTTTTTGATATTTCATTATGCGTTTTGACCTTGGAATCTAGTTTACATGTGCTTGACATGATTCTAGGGACTTTTTAAGAGAAGATGGAAACATCCACTAGACTTGATGTATATATTTATAAACTGGAATATAGGGATAGGTTTTTCCCTACATATTTCGCTTTGCATTATTAACCATCCATACTACAATATTTATGCCTTAGGTTCCAACCCAACTGATTATGACCTTAGTCATTCCTTTTGCATGTCATAAACGGTTCGGTACTTCCTACCCTTCATGGGTTCCCTAGTTAGAAACATAATTTTTGTTTGGTGCCCATGCTGCATGTGTCGGGGATCCCTCCTTTATCCTTGCCATGACTTGAAGATTGAGCCTAATTTTCCTCTTTTTGTTTATATTCTAGCCATATCCCATGTGGGTTCCCAAAATATTTTTTTATATTTCTTGATGGTCACCTATGCATTTGTTTCTCGCGTCATGCCTCCCACTATTGCATTGTTGTTTTTCCCATATCCCAGTTACCACTATGTAGTATCCTTGACCATCTATCACTTGCATTATTTGGCCTCCATTTTCCACCCCCTACCCAGGGAGACAAAAACTACTAAGATTGGATCTCACTTTCCAGTACCATTTTGATTCTTTATTTATTAGGTTGGTTCCATGCACTTAGAACATAGGAGCATGTTGTTAAGCTACTCATTCTCTCTCGATGAGTACAATTTTATCTCTTTTTTGGGCTCGTTAACATTGAACGAAAAATTTATTGAGATTACTTGGGTAACTCTTTCATGCTCATTAAACCATAAATGAGACCAATCATACTTGTGTCATTCTTTTGTGCTCGCTAAACCATGAAGGAGACGAAAAATACAAAAAAAAAAACACAAAAAAGAGTGGGGGTTTTTCACCATTGGTCTATTCTCTAAATGGAAGTGTCAGTTGAGCCTCCCTTGAAAATGGAACCTGTTTGAGTTCTCATCATACAGTTGGGTTTTAGGTTTTCTAGGAGCCATCCAAGTAATATGAGTCATAGATACTCCTCCGATTGATTACTCTTCCAGTCATGATGGAGAGTGCTTCAATGCCTCCTATGTTGTTGCACTATATTCGTCCAACTCTTGTGTCTTGATTCCAAGTCACCATTGTGTCGTGCTATATGTTCAAGGGAAGTTCAAGCCTAAGCCATCCATATACTATTTTGTTGACTTTTCAAGTCGGCCATCCATGTGTCAGTTGTACTTTGTGATACTCTCTCTTTACATCATCTCTTGGTGTATGTTTTGTGTCAATTGATGGGGGAATACATTAAATACCTACTTCAACATATATCTTCCTATCAACTTCAATACATTATCTAGGAGAGGGATCTAGAAACCATCTAGTACCTTGGATCTTGCAGTCCTCAGTGGTAGGCCTCCTTGTGATTGACAATGGGTTTTCATCATTGACTCTTGATTGATTGAGTCTACAAGTGTTCGACACCAACTCATGTATTCACACTCACTAGATTGTACTAGGTACCTTGGGGTCTGTATTCATCATCGGTGGGTCCCCTCACATCTGTTAACGATATACATCAACCACCAGTAATCATATGATTTCTACCATGCTCGACATTAGCTCATCTATTCACATGTTTTAGATTCGTACCATCAGGGTTTGGGAAAAATACCTTGGGTTTGGGCCATATCCTTCTTTTATAACATCCCCTCCCAAGTTGAGTTGGAGTATATCACTTGTGTATGAAGAATTTTGGGGCACTCTCCTCAGTGCTTGTTGTCTTCCTGACATCTATATGTTGTGTCATATATCCACATTGTACCTATTGGTGGCTATTATTATGTTCCTGACATAGATCCACATTGTATTTTCTGGTGGATATGATTGAGTTCATGATGTATATCCACATTGTATTGTCTCATGGATATGGTCTTATTGATGACATGGATCCATTGTATTCTTTCATGGTCATTGTATATCATTTCATTTCATGGATCCACAATGTATTGTTAGGTGACCATGCTCATTATGAGTCTGCATATGTTTACCTAGGGGATTGGTATATATATGCTCATCCTTGGTGTTTGATTGCATGACTTCTTTGGTTTCAAAATATCCTTTTCTCTCTCCTTATGCTACATCACATG
>JASDQU010102601.1:133536-147106 GCA_032191745.1 Picea mariana | reverse complement strand
CATTTCCTCACATTCATCACCTATAGCAATTTTACAACCAACTAATAACATATATTAGATAAAACTGCTCCTATGTGAGGACTATTGTGGACCCTAGGGAATTCCACTCAAAAGAAGGGTAAACTTTTTGATAATATGGCCAAGTAAAAAGTACCAACAATTAACAAAGAGGAAAAACATCTAAAAGAAATCAAAACTAATATTATAAATTGTAATTGTGACTAAACAAAACAATTTTAATTGTGATTAAACAAAACAGTGCATAAAATAGAACCAATCCACTTAAGGAAGATTAAAAATTAAAAGACAAAAATTAAAGTAAGCAAAAAAAATTAAAGTAAGTAAATAAAAAATGAAACTCAATTAAATATCAAAACAATAATATTTTTTATTTTTTATTTTTATTTATGTACTTTTTACTTTTATTTATTAATTCTTATATGTGTAAGGGTAAATAAAAGATTTTAATATTTATTTATTTATTTTTAATATAATTTATATGTAAATAAGAGAAATGTAATTTCAAAACACATACATAAATACATCTTTGAAATTAATGTCACTCTCACAAGCATGAGATATAAATTGGCTTGGATGTCATCATGGGTATACATGTGAGGGATAAGAGGGATTTCAAGAAATAGATTCAAATTCCCCAACTCTAGGACTTCACTTATCCATTTTCCCCAAATTTAATCATGAAAAKCAAGGGTTTGTTTGAAAATTTACATTAAGGGGTGCCCTATGTCATGTGAAATATTTTGAAGTACATGTAAATATGGCATCTTAAATTTACATTAAGGGATGTCCTATGTCATGTGAAATATTTTGATTCTTGTATTAAGTATTTATAATATGGAAATATTAACATTGTAGATTTAATCATTAAAGTAAAARATATTGGAAAAAATAGTTAACTTATCTAAAATAACACTTTTCTTTATAATTATTACGTTTTGAAATATTTTGAAGTAAATGTAAATATGGCACCTTAAATTTACATTAAGGGGTGTCCTATATCRTGTGAAATATTTTGATTCTTGTATTAAGTACTTATAAATATGGAAATATTAACATTGTAGATTTAATCATCAAAGTAAAAGATATTGGAAAAAATAGTTAATTTATCTAAAATAACAATTTTCTTTATAATTATTACGCTTTGAAAATTGATTTTGAAATTTAAATAAAAAGTTAAAGAATGTTGAAAAAATTTGAACTCTAGTTTTATTATCGAAACAAATTAAATGACAAATGAATGAAATAGGTGCATCAATATTATATTTTTCAATTTCATTTGACCATTGACCAAAAAGTGTTAGGAAAAGTTTCCTTGAATTTGTATAATTTAATAGAAAAATCATTAAAGAAAGATTCATTAAAATAAAATACACTTTCAAACTGATGACCTACTTCTTTTATCATCAACTTCACACAAGGCTTTATGATGGGTAGAAACAAAAGGACCAATACCAAATTATGCTTCCATGTTACTAACTTTTAAATGATGGAAGGGAAGCTCATCGAAATATGAAGCAAATTTAATATCCTAAACTTGTTGAGAAAATTTAATATCCTAAGCTTGTTGATCATGAGTTGAATGATAAAAAACAATAATTTTATGCTCATGAGGCATATGAACATTTTCATGTATAAATATGGATTCATAATTGATCTTAAGATGGGTTTCATTTGTAGGAAATTCATCACCTATCTCAAAATGTGTTTCCTTCTGACCAAAAAAAACCATAAGGTTAGAAAAGTTTTTATTAACATCACGCACTTCTGTAAAATCAAGGGAATCATGAAAGAGAGAATCATCATCAAAGGAAAATTCATTATTAAACTCTCGACTCACTTCCTTGTTAATATAAAACTCATGAAATATTTCAATATCATGGGAGATAATACGATAAATTTTTCATTCAGTTCTTACATTTCCAAGACATGAGTCATAAAAAGGAAAATCATCACAAGTCAATTCATCACTCCCTTGAAACTTACTTACATTTCCAACACGTGAGTCATGAAAAGGAAAAGCATCACAAGTCAATTCATCACTCCCTTGAAACTTATTAGTAACCTACATTAAAAGCTTATATATCTTGGTCATTTGAAATGTGCGATGGGAAGAGTAGAAATGATTCAGAATCACCACCATTTAGTTGGGAGATATAATTTTATTTGAAATGCATTAAATATGGATCAATGAGGAAGAGATTTAAATCATGTGTCATCCTCATCCTAAGAAGTGAGTGGAAAGATGCAATTTGTGGTAGTATTGTGGAATACTCTTATGGATAAGTAATAATGGTTGAAAGATTATATATATTCATTAGGAAATTCCCATGAGCATCCCCTATAAATAGATTAATTGTAGGTTAGAAGTTTAAGTTTAGGTTCTTCGAGGACATCACAAGGGATGACACTTGAATAGTAAAGATACATCATGGTGATGTAAGGTTAAGACAACAAAAGCGTATGAATTTAAAGAAAAATATTCTAAGGACATTGTCCCTAATATGATTGTCAAATATGTTGATGCTAAAAACTATTCAGGTGAAGTATCAACAATCAATCTCTCTCATGGGCTATGTAAGAGGCACAAAAATATTGGTTTAATCCCTAAATGAAAGGAAAAAGAGTGGGTGAAGGGAGGCTTCAAAAAATGGAGAGAAAATCATTATCACATTATGTTTGCCAACAATAATTAGCCTACCTTAAATATATGCATTTTAAGCACCTAGCCTCTACCACCCTCTATGTGCGAAAAATTGTTATTCAATCTGAAATACACTTAAGATAATAAATTGGGAAAGAAAAAGAAATTCTTAATACAAAAATTCATTATGGCCCATAATGTTGAAAAAAAATCTATTTGCATTCCTTCTTTCAAGTGGAAGTCATTTCTTACTCACCAACATTGCAATAAATACTTTAAAAATGAGACACTATCTTCATTAACATGTAAAAATGTATTGAGTCTTTGCAATTTATATAATGATGATCTAAGATATTTTTTCTAAGAAAATATAGGTTAAGGAAACCCTTGGTGTGACTATCCTACAAATGATTACTACATTGCATTGAAGTGCATATATGAAGTGATTTAATGAGAACAATTTCTTCCTTTACAATGAATACAAATGATTACTACATTGCATTGAAGTGTATGTATGAAATGATTTGCAATAAATACAAATGATTACTACATTACATTGAAGTGTATATATGAAGTGATTTAATGAGACCAATTTCTTTTTTTCAATAAATTCAAGGAATAACTTTGAATAAAAGAAAAATATAAGAAAAAATGTCTCCTTACTTTGTGGCAATCATCATCATGTGCCAATTTCATTTCTTATAGGAATAGATAAATAAATAAACTTGAAATAAATTCTTTACCTTGTGACAATCATAAGGTGCCAATTTCATTTCTTATAGTAATGGATAAATAAACTTGACATAAAACTTGACATAAATTCTTTATGTTATATGAAATTGATTCCTTTGCAAAGTTTAAACTATGTTATTTAGTAAAAACTTTAACATGGACTAACTTATAAGAACATATTTTTCATTCATTAATTTTTATGGGACGCATAATAATTACAACTTGGAATGACATTGGCTCTAAACCCTTTTAATATGAATTGAAACTAGTAGTATGGATATTCTAAATGCAAAACATTTAGAAAACACCAATGCAATGCAGTTAGAAAACACCTTTTTTTTTTAGAATGACCCAATTGCAAATTAAACTTTAATTCAAAAGTTCAACCAAGCTTAATCGGTTTTTTGGAAATCAAATATAAATTAAATTGAATACCCGGCTCCATGGCCAACTTTACTTTAGATTTAGTAGTGAATTATTAACCCTTAATCTTTCAACCATTATCCCTCCATTGATTGATATTGCATCCCAGATTCGATATTTAAATTTTAAAATATTCTGTTATTTTTTGTTTTCTTTGAAAAACAAAATAAAAATAGAAAATAATATTATTAAATTAATTAGATAAAAAAAAATTAATATTAAAAAATAAAAGTTGTTAACATGTGAACTAAGTTGTAAATAAAAAAAAAATTATGAGTATCTCAGATATACAAATTCTACTTAAATATGAGACACATAATAAAGAATTTATATATATTTTTTATTTTGGGTTTCATGAATGTATGAAAATAAACAAATTAAAAATAAAATTAAAAGAGATAAGATTATCTAAATAAGAATGAATAGTGTACATTTTAAGTTCAAAATTTTTGATAAAATTAAGAAGATATAATGTTTAGTAGGAAATTTGTGATTTAGAAAGGATTGAGACATCTCAAGGCACATCGAGAAGGGGTATGAACCTCTATCCTAGGGGGAACCTATCCTTTTAGTCTTATCACAAGGGGCCAACATGTCCACTWGAGAGAATTGAATCCGGTTGAGGAGAATAACAAACATGCTACCCCACTACCTAAACTATAAACCCAGAAAAATCATAAAAATCACATTACCTATAAGTTAACAACACAAACTTAAAACAATAAATACCAATACAACAATCAAAAGTATAACTATGAGATTTCAATCATCCCACATTGAAAAATAATGAATGAAATATAATGTGAATCAAGTTTAATACATTCTAATAATGTAGTGAGTTTTTAGTAAAAAAGGTCATGACCCTATCCTCCACTTGATTTAGGCATATCTACACATACCATTAGTTAGAAGCACAAATATTACAATTAGCTACAAAGTAATAAATATAAAGAATAATATTATACCTCAAAGTTAAGATGATGCAGTTTCAAAAAAAATAAATTATGAACTTTTTTATCATCGGTAAAAGAATAAATTCATATTATTATAAAAATGCAATTTAAAAGAAAAATAATTTTATAATTCAATTTTTTTATATATAACAATTACATGTTATATTTCTTTTATAATACCTAACTTTTATATTTCTTTTATGAAGAAACAACTTCCTAACTTTTTTTATAATATGTGTAGAAAATAACTTCTTATAATATCTTTGAAGAAGGTAAAAGAGATTAAACATTTTGGAAACTCTCTAACTATGATATATGTGAATAATCTTAGAAGGTCGGAAGAGAGAGCAACCACAAGCTAGGGTTTTGACAGTCACGGTCATAGCAGAGGACAATATGAGCACCAAAAGGGGGGTAAGGGTACCTCTCATACAAACAGGTAGTGGTAGACAGAGGGAAAGGGCCAAGGGGCGTATTTTTCAAGGCATCAATGATAGGCACCTCGAGTTCAGACCCAGAAAAAGACCAGGAAAGGAACCAGGGAAAAAGTGAGTGCATGGAAGAGGAAGCCAGAGAAACCCATAGTGAGATGCAAGACACAACGAAGACCAACCAGGTAGAAGGGCGTAACCCGTGCAAACCCAAAACAACAATGATACCCAAGGTGATACTGGAAGATCCACAGAGGAAACTCTACAGGGACCAGATGAAGGCGCATGCGCTAATCTACAAGTTTATGGGCTTGTGGCCCACCGAAAGAATGCTACACAACTGGATCAAATATCACTAGAAGCCAAACGGGGAAGTGGAGCTCCACCTAGGATCGAAATGATTCTTCACAACAATCTTCATAAACCTAGAAGACATGGATAGAGTCTTTGAAGGAGGGCCATACTTCTATGCATCAGCAGGTCTATACATGCAGCCATGGAAGGAAAACTTCTCCCTAGAAAAAGAGACCTTCAAAAAGGTGCCGGTCTGGCCGAGATTCTATTCCCTACCTTTAGACTATTGGTTACCCTCTACTTTTGAAGCAATAGGAAACAAACTGGGGAAATATATAAAGACCACAAAAGCCACCCTGAGAGGGAGATATACATCTTACACAACAACATGTATAGAGATGGATGTGTCAGGAACACTCCTAGAAGCCATAAGCCTTGAATTCAGGGATGAGGAATGGATCCAAAACATCGATTACGAACAGATCCCTTTCATATGGAGAAGATGTCATGAACATGGTCACCTGATCAGGGAATGCCCTCTTAATAAAAAATAGGAAGTGGAAAATCCCAAACCACAGCAGGATGAGGATGAGTTTGTAAAACCAAACCCCAGAAGCAAAGCCAACAAAAAGCAAAGTAAATCCCTGACAGGAAACAACCCAAAGGTCTGGAATAAAATGGAAGGATGGGATAGAACCAATAAAGAGGCAGAAGATGATAAGGATACAGAAAAATCTCAGGAAATCAGAGAACAAACAACAAATGAGCCCCTCGATTGGCCAAGTAACCAGAAGGAACAGGGAAGTTACGCAACCCCGATGGAGGGAGGAATCAGAGACGACAATACCCCCATGCAAGAAGCAAAGGGAGATGCGGAAATGACCCCAAGCAAAGTAGGCATAGAAGATATTGAACTCAGAGACCTTGTGGAAAGGGAAGGGATAGATCTCATGAACATACTGGAGCAATGGAAAAGACAGGGAGTAGACAGTGTACCAACATATCAACTTGACAGCATCCAGTACCTGTTCCTCCTAAGTGAGGAATCCAAATCTAGAGGCCTAAAGCATACACATGGGGAGATTGGACACCTAGGAGTCAAAGCCGACGAGGGACAACCACAACTCTCAACCAAGCAGACGCAGAGGAAAAAAGGAAGGAAATCAAATAGTGTAGCCCTACAGGAGCTTGGAGCGCTACTGATAAACTCGGGTAAGATCAAGAAACTCTTCCCCAAATGCCCCCTGCATGTTTAAATGAAGGTTATAACTTGGAATATAAGAGGCCTAAACAACCCAAGAAAGCAATGAATCCTTAGAAATAGACTAAAACAKGAACAACCATATCTCTGTTTTATTCAAGAGACAAAGTGTAATACAGATAGAATGGAAACAATCAGTCAACAACAATGGTGCAAGTACAAGATGGTGGCTATTGGAGGCCACCAAATGGAAGGAGGCAACCTCACCCTATGGAACCCACAAGTACTAATCCTAATAGCAGCTGAAGMGACCAAACATACCCTTACGGTCCGCATGCAAATCATTGGGAACACAGAGGTGATTTTATGCACTAATGTGTATGGGCCCCAAGTGTCAGAGAAAAGGAGAGGAATGATAGGAGACCTAGAAGATATTTAAAACCGATCCAACAACCTCCAATGGATCCTAGCAGGGGACTTCAACATCATCACGTCATTTGCGGAGAAAAAATGAGGTACAAGAAGATTGGATAGAGATGCGGAGGAATTCTCAAAATTCATAGACACAATGGAGATGGTAGATCTGAAAACTAATAATGGTCAGTTCACTTGGAACAATAAATAGATGAACCAACATCAGGTAGCAACAAGACTCAACAGATTCCTAGTATCAGAGTCAATCATTATGCAAGGGATAAACTTAGATTGCAACATCCTTCCCTAGGGGGGATCTGATCACTGGCCAGTGCAACTGGAAGCAGGCTTCTAGACCACACCAAAGAACATACCTTTCAGATTTGAGAAATTTTGGATTGAACACCCGACATTTAAGGAAAGAATAAAATAGTGGTGGCGTGAGGAGAAACTAGAGAAAGGGACAAGGATGTTCAAACTCTATAAGAAACTAAAACACATCAAATATAGGCTCAAGGAGTCGAACAAGGACAATTTTGGGAATATAAACCAAGAGAAGAACAACATTGAAGAAAAAATGAAAAATCTCCAGGAAACCTGCATTTCAGAGGGCTACACATAGGAGTAGAAAAAGGAAGAGATCCAGATGACCCAGGAATGGGAAGAGCGATGCCAACAAGAAGAAAATATTTGGCGACAAAAGTCCCGAATCAGATGGCTAAAGGAAGGAGAATGGAACACCAAGTTTTTTCATAGAATAACCATGGCCAGAAGAGCCCATAACAAAATCCTGAATATTAGGGACCAAGATGGAATAGAGAGAGAGTCACATAAGAACATCGAAGCAAATTTGGTAAATCACTTCCACGGGATAGCCTAGGAACCCAACCAAGACAGAATGGAGGCCATATAAAGGATAATCCATCATATCCCTTGCCTGGTTAGCGAAGAACAAAATAACAACTTGGACAAGCCCATTGCAAAGGAGGAAATTGACCAAGCACTCCAGGAAATGCCCAATGGAAAATCCCCAGGCCTAGATGGTTTCACAGTGGATTTCTTCAAAGCCTGCTGGGAAGTTGTCAAACATGACGTATAAAGGGTAGTGGAAGACTCTAGAAGGTCAGCCTCCATTCTAAAAGCACTAAATGCTACAATGATTGCACTTATCCCCAAAGAAAATGAAGCCGAAACCCCTGATCATTATAGACCTATAGTGTTGTGCAATGTGTTGTATAAGATAATATCCAAGGTTATAGAAAATAGATTGAAACCACTCCTACCCACACTGGTTTCACAAGAACAGGTAGGTTTCGTGGAAGGAAGACAAATAATGGATAATATCATCCATGCCCATGAACTTATCCACACCCTGAAGCTTCACAAAAGAGGGGGAATGATAATACAACTGGACCTAGCAAAAGCTTATGAAAAAAATTACTGGCACTATATGGTCAAGACCCTGGAAGCCTTCGGCTTCACCTAACACTGGATCAGTTGGATAACCAACCTAGTATCCACAACAAGCTACTCACTACTAGTAAATGGAGCCCCTGCCAAACCTTTCCGGCCCACAAGAGGCATCAGACAAGGAGACCCGCTGTACCCTTTCCTATTCATTCTAATGATGGAAGGTCTCAGTCGAAGCATAAAAAGTGCAACAACAACAGGGGAAATAAAAGGTATCAAACCCTTTGGGAAATGTCCTACTTCCACACACCAACAATTCGTGGATGACACCTTACTTCATGGCATATCCACGATCAAGGAAGCGAAATCCTACAAATGAATCTTAGACGAGTTTGGGGAAGCCTCGGGGGTAGAGATAAACCAGTCCAAATCTATGATCTTCTTCTTTAATACCAACCCCGCAATCCAAAGAAATTTGGCCAACATCTTGGGCTTTGAACGAAAAGCACTCCCAACCAAGTACTTGGGAATTCCCCTGATAGACAAATCTTACAAACTGTCAACTTGGGAAGGAATAATAAAAAAGCTACAAGATCGAGTAAAAAATTGGATGTACAGATCGCTCAACCTAGTCGAAAGACTTATCCTAACGAAGTCGGTTTTTCAAGATATTCCAACCTTTATGATGTCTGTTTTCCCAACCCCTAAAGAGATACTACAAAAAATAAGAACCATACAAGGGGACTTCCTGTAGCAAGGAGTGGAAACAAGGAAAAAATGGGCATTGGTGGCTTGGGAGAAGGTTTCTAAACCAAAAAACAAAGGAGGCCTGGGGTTACACGACCCGCAAGTGACCAATGATGCCTATGGGGAAAAACTCTGGTGGAGTTGAGTCAAAGAAACTACTATTCCATCGGTCAACCTGTGGAAGGCAAAGTATGCCCCAGACATATGTGACCATGACAAAATCTGCTTCAGAGGCACCAGGGAAGGTTCTGCCATCTGGAACCTATCTTGGCCCAACAAGGCCTGGATCCAGACACACAACTTTTGGGAAGTAAGAAATGGTAGAACCGCCAGATTCTAGGAGGATGCCTGGCAACATGAACCTAGAATGGAAAAACAGGGCTGGGAGGAACTCCAACAGGAGATGATTGCGCAAGGAAAAACCAGAGTCTACCATTACTGGAAATAAGAAACAGATCACAACAAATGGAGAATCTGGAACACTCTCACCCCACAGAATAGAAACCAAACCACAACAACAGTAAAAGAGGTGGAGGAGGAATTGGGGAGACGAAAAATAGCAGTCACAGACGGAAATAACCAGCTGAGATGGGGGCACAAAGATGACAGGGAATTCAATCTCAAAGAAGTCTACCATTATATAGCAGACCAGGACCAAGAAGACCCGACACATCAATGGGATAAGCTCTGGAACAACCCCCATTGGCAAAAAATAAAAATCTTCCAGTGGCTAATACTCCACAACCGAATCTTAACATGGAAAAACCTAAGGAAGAGAGGATTCATAGGTCCTTCCAGATGTCACCTATGTGAAGAAAAGGAGGAAACAACAAACCATCTCCTGGATGAATGTACCTACACAACAGAAGTCTAGGACTCGGCGACAGGCATCTTCTGACAGTCTAATAGGATTAAAGGTAATATATTCACAACTATAAACATTTGGAAAGAGAACTACAATGAAAACGAAGAGGTGAATCTCTTTTGGACCCTCATCCCCGAAATGATCATATGGGAAATATGGAAGAAAATGAACTGACACATCTTCAAGAACCAAAGCTTGACGATAGGGAAGATCAAGGAAACAATAATCTCTATGACAAGAGAAACGGTACAGAGTCGCAATTGCCAAAAAGGAAGAGCACAACTCACAGACCAGGACCTACGAATTCTAGAGTCTTTTCAACTGAAATATGGATGCAACCCAATTAGATAAGACGACCACCGCAACTACAAGTAGGTGAGCGCAACTGGAAACCGCCACCAGAGGGCTCCCTCAAGCTGAGTTTTGACGGGGCGTCGAAAGGTAACCCGGGACGGACAAGAATGGGAGGGGTAATCATGGATAGTCAAGGAAAAATCATCCGGCTGTACACTGGGAGTCTGGGGAACTCAACCAACAACGTCGTGAAATTTGGAGCCTTGGAGACCAACCTTGAGATTCTACACTGGGAAGGGATGACCAACGCCATAGTGGAAGGAGATTCCACACTGGTCATCAACATAGTAAGGAGACTCCAAAATGGTACCAAAGTGGGAAAAATTCAGAGGCACTAGCGCTTGGTTCATTCCATGCAAAAAATTCAGGAGCACTTGCAGACGGGGATCACAGTGGAGTTGTGCTGGGTACGGAGGTCAGCAAATGGACTAGCGGACATAACCACTAATGAAGGGTTCGACAAGGAAGGACCAGAACCGGATTCCATATGGAGTAAAATCCCGAATGGTCGGTTTCGAACAGATTGCATCCAACTAGCGACAAAGGACTATGACGACATCCAAAGTACAGATGATCACATCGAGGCTGGAGGCGCATAAATAATTGAAGGGCACGTAGGATCTAGGCAGAATCCGATAGGCCACCACTTAAACATGAGTTACAATGCAGATCCCGGTCACACGACAAGAAGAGGTACGACACCACGATCCTGTCACTAGAAAGAAGTACAGGGGTTGTCTGTGGGAGAGTAGAAAGGATAATCAACAGGTGGCAAAGGACGAAGAACAAAAGGGTTGCCCGTGGGCAGGCATGGGTACACCTCACCCATGCATAGATAAAGGGGGGGGGATGATTGGCATACAACGTGCAAGGCAAAGGATTGGCGCATAGATGACGATAGGGTTTTCAAGAGCACACACTCTGAAATAGTGGAAAAGGACCAAAAGGTACACCTTTACGGGAGACCCATGATTACCAGGAAAAACACGCAGCTGGGTAAACCCCATAAAAGAAGAAACATCAGTGATAGCCACGGACCAGAGAGAAGCAATTACAGAGGCCATCCTACACACCAGGAAGGGGCGAATAGAAATGAATGACGAATTCAAGACAAGAACCACCAAAATCAAACTGAGATGGTAAGAATGAAGAATACCTAGAGTAAGAGGCCCCCCCAGGGGGAGGAACTTCCAACAAGCATCCGAAAGATCATAAGGATGGAGCAGGCGGCCAGAGAAGAAAATAGTACCTTTCTCACACAGGTCGATCCAAAAGGCAAAGCGGTCATCGACAGGTGGGAGAGAGAATTCAACACCACGTGCCAGGGCAAATCCTGGGTGGAACTCATCCAAGAAGCGGATGGGATAAGGGACCCAGGGGCCACACAACCCATAAAAACCTTCTACCACAAAACGATGGAGGAAGCCTGGCGCAAAAATGTTGCTAGGCAAGCTGAGAGTTGACATAAAAGAGACCAGCAGGGAGGTGATCTGGGGCCACAAGAAGGAGCTCACAAAAATTTTGAGCCGCCTCAGCAACTTGGAGGCTAGTGCAGAAAGAATAGCAGAGGACTAGAGGAGCCAAAACGAAAAAATAGAACGAATGGTAGGACAATTCCACCTCTACCAACGCTATGTCCACCACATGGACATCACTCCAGCAGACCAATGTGGAACAACAACCTGTATCAGAAAGACACGCACGGTGGAGCAGAGGAAGGAGAACGAGGCAAGAAAGGAAGGAGATGAAATCCATCCCATCCTCTTAGCGTAGTATCAACCCCTGGTCAATTTGTTTATCAGTGTAGGAGCCACCCCTATTCTATGTTTTTTTTCTTTTATGTATATGTTATGGTATAGTTTTTCAAATTAGTTTTCGGAGACTGGGTCGGTTTCCCATGGTGGCGGCCGAGCACCCCCGCTTTTGTAGACAACACAACTTCGGGATCCCTGATCTGGTTTCCTTTTTGGCAGATCAGGGGATTCCCCTTTTTTCTTTTGTACCATATTTTTCTCAGTAATATAGAATCTCAAACTCACTTACAAAAAAAAACTCTCTAACTATGATTTAAGATATAGTCAATAATAGTTGTGAGAAATAACGAGCAACCAAACCCTAACATATCCCTAACTATACTCTTTTAAATAAGGTAAAAGGATTAAACAGTTTGGAAACTCTCTAACCATGTATAGTCAAACATGGTTGTGAAAATAGAGAAAGAACAAGCAATCAAACCCTAACATATCCCGAACTAAACTCTTGGTTAGCGTGGGTCCACCACTAAAGAAAATCTTCAAGCCCATAAAATGCACTTAAACTCATTCATAAATTAATCTTAAATCACGTAACTCAATATCGAGAACCAAATATTACATCCTCGGAACCTTTTGTTTTGATCCGAATAAGCACTGGTATGTAAATCTACGCTTCGACTGAAAAGCAACGTTCTGAAATCTCTGCTTGAAAGACACTCAATCATTTTAGAACTTGTATTTTGGTTTCTTCATCACCAAACTTGTCAATATCTACTTCTGGAGATACGACATTCATTTTAAAGTTTGAGTCTTAAATGTTGGAAACTGTAAAATGAATGCGGTATCTCAGTAAGTCTCTCCAAACAATGAAAATTCCCGCAAAAGTCTTAAATTCGAAATATCTATTATCTCAACATTGCGTCCAAGCTACCTGGAACACCAGGATTTTAATCTCACTTAAAATTTGTAAGAATTCCAGGATTTTAATCTCACTTAAAATTTGTAAGAAATATTGAGTAGGCATTTGATCAAAACCATGTTTTGTAGTAAATCAACATACCTTTAAATATAAAATAAAAAGGAAGGAACAAGTTGAGGAGGGCCGAGTAAACCCTAGCCTGAAGCCCATGCACGCCCCTGCTTGAACAATCCAGCATACTCTGCAGCCATCAACCAAATCGCCAAGGGAGGAATCAGCACCGGCTCTGGTCAGGAGATATGGGAAACGAGGAGGGGGGGAAACCCCCCTCTTATAGAAACATAGCCGCCAATGACAAAGCGGGCAAAAGATCGAAGCGACCTGCATTTGAGCCACCGAAGCAAATTCGTG
>JASDQU010102601.1:52662-92304 GCA_032191745.1 Picea mariana | reverse complement strand
AGTTTTTGTAAAAAAAGTATGTTGTGATCATTTTGGTGTAAAATTTTGTAAAGACAGAGGTGCTCTCTTATTTTCTGTATTTTTTCATGTGACAAAGAGTTGCTCATTTGTTTTGCTGTAGCTTTCATGTAATAGAACCACTCTGTTGTGATTTTATGAAGTTTTTTCTCATATAAAACCAGGGCTGTCTCTGTAACTTGCTGTAGCATTTTGGGCTCTCTCTGTAACTTGATGTAGCATTTTATTTGAAAACAAAGCATTTAAAACAAAGTTTGTTTAGTAAATTTCTTTGAGAAATTTCTTCTAGAGAGGATATGAGTCTGTTTGGGTTTGATTATATAGTCATATAACTCCTTTTAAGATCAGATGTTTCAAAAATATAAGGATGGTAGTTGATTGGGGAAATCAACAATTAGTTGGGCAAGCCTGATAAATGGTCATGTTATCCAAATGCAATGCAATAGTGCAAATTAATTACATCCATTTAGGTTTTAAATGGGACTCTCAGATATTATTCACTTCCCTGGGTAGAATCTAAGGTATTTTTAATTGATCTAATGCATCATGCCTTAGTCAGTGGAGTCACAATTCGTTTGAGTGCCACACATTCTAACATATACGGTTCTATGTATGCACAACCTCTTCATATTCACAGTTGCACACTCATTTTTTTGTTTTTCAATTTTTTTTGAGATCTTTTGTCTTTCCATTTTTTTTAACACATCTTTTCTGTGATATGTTCATTAATATTTTTGTGTTTTAC
Organism: Picea mariana; assembly: GCA_032191745.1. Taxonomy (NCBI): domain Eukaryota; kingdom Viridiplantae; phylum Streptophyta; class Pinopsida; order Pinales; family Pinaceae; genus Picea; species Picea mariana. The sequence goes on along the minus strand of JASDQU010102601.1, from coordinate 91,541 downwards.
ACATATTTTGTTTTTTAATTTTTTTGGTCTTTTCCACACATTTTTTTTTTCTTTTTGTCTTTTAATATTTCAAATTGAAGGGCTAATTTTATTGTAACCCTTCTAAATTGATAAGTTAAAATAAATTATTCTTTATATATGAAAATGTAAAAAAATTAAAATTTCATCCATAAATTGATTATTTTATAACCCATTTAGTATGAAAAAATTAACTCTTAACTTAGTTTGAAATGATGATGATTTGAAAGATATTGAAATTTTCAAAAAAATTGGATTGCAATTTGAAATTAACAAAACTAAATTTTAATTAGGAAGAATTACAATTTCAAATTTGATATCAAATATATACTTAAAAGTCATGAAAATAAATAGTTCTTTATGAGCAACCAACAACTATCCATAAATAGCTATGAACAAGTCAAGGAGATAGCAAGGAGTTTTGTTAAAGAGAATTCATGATTTGATCCTCAATCTATGTGACTTAAATAAATAGAATATACATTATTTTTTTTATTGCTAATATATAGGGGAAAATGACTACTAATAATATTTTTTTTTTATAAAACCAATAAAAGAATAAAAAGTAGAACATATTAATGATTTTTTTTTTTATTGTTAAAAAGAAAAAAACTTATAAAAACAATAAAAGAATAAAAAATAGAACATATTAAAGAATTGTTTTTGTGTTTCTAAGATATAAGGGAAAATGACTAAAAAAAGAAAAAACTTATAAAAATGATACAAAAATAAAAAGTGAAACATATCAAGGAACTTTTCCAACCCATAAAAACAATGAAAAGTAGAACATATTAAGAAAAAATTTATTTCCTTTTAATTGAAAAAGTATGAAATAATTTTCATTTCAAATTGAACAAGTGATTTTTTATTTTAATTTTCATTTGTATGAGAAATAATTTCAAGCCCTTCTATGAAGGGTTAGAGGACTCTTGAACAACAATGACAACCTCAATTTTGATCCCTATTCACATATTTTGTTTTTCAATCTCTTTTGTCATTCACATACATATTTTGTTTTTCAATCCTTTTTAGCTTTCCTTCACATATGAAATTAGTCTTTTGTCATTCCATCCATTTTCCTTTCCCACCCATCTTTTGTTTTTCTTTTTGTCTTTCCATTGTCTTTCTCTTGCATTTTTTGTTTTTCAATATCTTTTGTCTTTCCCACACATCATATCTTTCCCACACTTCATATGTATGATATGTTTTCAAATCTTTTTGTCTTTCCATTTCCTTTCCCTCACACCTTGTGTTTTTCAATCTCTTTTACCTTTTCCACACATCTTTTGTTTTTCAATTCTTTTTGTCTTTCCCTCACATATAGAATTAGGTAATGAGCATGAGTGATATGTTTAGCCAATCTTTTTTGTCTTTCCCTCACATCTTTTTTTTTTTAAATATTTTTTTTTAATTTTATTTATTTATTTCTTTTGTGTTTTTATTCCTTTTGTCTTTCTCTTAGGTATTTTGTTTTTGAATCATTTTTGTCATTTCACACATCTTTTCTGTGATATGTCCATTAATCTTTTAGTTTTTTCCACACATCTTTTGTTTTTCAATCCCTCTCCCTTTAGTCTTTCCCACACATTTTTTCTTCTTATTTTTGCCTTTCCATTGTTTTTTCCCTCACATCTTTTGTTTTTCAATTTCTTTTGTCTTTCACATACATCTTTTGTTTTTCAATCATTTTTGTCTTTCCTTCACATTTGAAATTAGTCTTTTATTTTTCCATCCATTTTGTCTTTCCCACTCATCTTTTGTTTTCCTTTTTGTCTTTCCATTGTCTTTCCATCACATTTTTTGTTTTTCAATATCTTTTAAGTTTCCTACACATTTTTTGTTCAATTTTTTTGTCTTTCCATTTTTTCCCCTTGCACCTTATGTTTTGAATCTCTTTTGAGTTAAAAAAGATTAAACAGTTTGGAAACTCTCTAACTATTATTTAAGATATATTCAATCATGGTGGTTAGAAAAGAACGTGCAATCAAACCCTAACATATCCCTAACTATACTCTTTTGAACAAGGTAAAAATGATTAAACAGTTTAGAAACTCTCTACATGGTTGTGAAAATAGAGAAAGAACCCACAATCAAACCCTAATATATATTCGGAAGTCTCTCCTGAAACTGTAAAATGAATGTGGTGTCTCCAGAAGTCTCATTTTTCAGAGGCATTTTTCATTGCATCTATTGTAATAAATATGGTCACCTTGAAAGCTATTGATTTAAGAAGTAGAGAGACACCTCTCAAGCAAATTTCAGCAAGGAAGAAGGTGAAATCTCTCAAACTTTGTTTTTTACAGGTAATTGCCTTGAAGCTAAAGATGATTTTACATGGTATTTATATAGTGGTTGTTCCAATCATATGATTGAAAACAAAATTCTGTTTGTAAAGTTAGATGAGAGTGTGAAGGGAAAAGTAAATTTTGGCAATGATAATGAAGCAGATATAATGGGTAAAGGTACCCTTGCCATAAAAAAACAAGAATGGAGGTGTTATGTATGTACAAGATATTTTGTTTTTTCTAGGTTTAATGCACAATTTGATTAGCATAGGGAAACTAAACTGTAAAAATTAAAAGACTGTTTTTGAAGGAAGGATTTGTAGGATTTTTAACAATACTTCCCTAGTTGTTGAAGTTCCTATGACAAAAAATAGGATGTTTTTTATGAGAATGGAACCAAATGTAACTTGTTTGGAGGCCTCAGTTGATGTGTCTTGGATTTGGCACAAAAGGATAGGACACCTTAATTTTGGATCTCTTTCTATGCTGCAAAAGAGGAATTTAGTAAGAGGTTTATCCTCTTTCACAAATCCTGGTAACAAGTTATGTGAAGGTTGTGTAATAGGGAAGCAACACAGAGATAGATTTCCTTTTCAATTTAGAGAAGCAGAGCCTTTGGCTTTAGTACATGCAGATATTTGTGGTCCAATGCAAACTTTGTCCCTTGCAAAAAACAAATATTTCCTTCTTTTTGTCGATGACTTTTCAATAATGTCCTGGGTTTATTTTCTAAGTGAGAAGTCTCAAGCTTTTAGTTTTTTTCAAAAATTTAAAGCTCATGTTGAGAAGCAATCAGGATACTATTTGAAAGTCTTGAGAACTGATCGAGGTGGAGAATTCACCTCTGATGAATTCAAAGAATTTTGAAATTTACATGGCATCAAGAAGGAGTTAACTAATGAATATACTCCTCAACAAAATGGAGTAGCAGAGAGAAAAAACATAACAATTGTAGATATGGCTAGATGTATGTTAAAAGAAAAGAGTTTGTCAAACATTTATTGGGCAGATGCAGTCCATACAATTGCATATATCCTCAAAAAAAGTCCTACAAAGATGGTAAAAAATTCTACTCCTTATGAAGCTTGATTTTGTAGAAAACCAACTATTTCTCATCTAAAATTTTTTTGGGTCTGCATGCTTTTTTCACATTCTTGCACAACAAAGAAAGGAATTAGATGGAAAATCAATGAAATGTATTTTCATTGGATATTCAGAAGAAAGAAAGGCTTATAGGTGTTTTGATCCACTTACTAATAAACTTTATGTTAGTAGAGATGTGATGTTTGATGAAGGGGGAGTTTAGCAGAAGAATGAAGGAGAAGATAAAGAGCTTATCCCACATATTGAAAATTTGTTTTTTGATAACATGATCAATCTTTGCAGCCCTCTGTTGTAAGAAATGTAGGCTCAGCTTCAAGGAGTTCTCCATCAAATTCATCTTCATCTTCTCTGTCAGCCGGATCTCAAGTTGATACTCAAACAACACCTCCATCTAGTCCTCCTACAAAAATAAGAATTTTGAAAGAGATTTATGGGACATCAAGGTATGTTAATGATCATTTTTCTCTTGCTTCTTCTGCAAATGTTGAGCCTGACAATTTTAAAGAATATTTTTTTGTTGAGCCATGCGTGCAAGCAATGGAGGATGAAATGTCTCAAATACAGAAAAATGACACATGGGAGTTAGTTGAACTCCCTCATGGAAAATCTTCGATTGGAGTAAAGTGGATTTACAAGTTTAAATATAATATGTATGGAAGAATTTCAAAACACAAGGCACATTTAGTTGCAAAGGGGTATGTGAAAGAAGAAGGCATTGACTACTAGGAAACGTTTTCTCCTATAGAAAGACTCGAAACAATAACAAATTTTATTTCCATTGCATCTCTGTTAAAGTTGAAAGTTTATTAGATGGATGTCAAATCTGCTTTCTTAAATGGATATTTAAAGGAAGAAGTTTATGTTGAACAACCTCAAGGTTTTATTGTTGAATTTAAAGAAGATAAGGGTTATAGGCTTAAGAAGGAACTTTATGGTCTTAAAAAAGCTCTTAGAGCTTGGTACTCTAGGAGATAAGGGTTATAGGCTTAAGAAGGAACTTTATGGTCTTAAAAAAGMTCTTAGATMTTGGTACTCTAGGATTGATAAATAACTTCATGATCATGGTTTTGTTAAGTGTTCTTCTGAAAGTGTAGTCTACAAAAAGGTCATCGGATCAGATTTTATTATTCTTTGCTAGTATGTAGATGAATTAATATTTATGGGCACCTCAATATCACTTGTGAAGGAGTTTAAAGAAGAAATGAAATCATAATTTGAGATGTCTGATTTGGGAGAAATGAAATATTTTCTAGGCATGCAAATCAAACAAACAGCTGAAGGTATATCTATTTGCCAAACCAAATATGTTGAAGACATGTTGAGGAGGTTTAACATGCATAATTGTAAATATGTGAGTAATCCTCTTGTTGTTGGCAACAAATTGATCAAAGAAGATGAATCTTCTCTCTGTGATGCCACTCTCTATAGATCCATGGTTGGCAGCTTAATGTATCTGACCACTACTAGACCAAACATTATGTTTTATGTAAGTCTAGTTGTTAGGTTCATGAATCAACCTCATGAGTCTCATTGACAAACAACTAAGAGAATACTTAGATATGTAAGTGGTACCATATTTTTTGGATTGTTTTATAATGCTACTAATAATTTCAAAGTTGTAGCATACATAGATCCATATTGGGTAGGTAGCTTGGATGATTGCAAAAGTACTTCAGGATATGCTTTTCTTTTTGGAGGAAATCTTGTTTCCTAGAGCAACAAAAAACAACCCACAGTTGCTCTTTCTATAGCCGAAGTAGAGTACATTGCAACATCATATACAAGCACTCAAATCATTTGGATGACAAGATTGTTAGAAGATTTGGGCATGGAAATTTGTAAACCTATTAAAGTTTATTGTAACAATCAAAGCACAATATATATGACAAAGATTCTATTTTTCCACAGCAGGAGTAAACACATTGACATTTGCCATCACTTCATTAGAGAACTTGTCCAACAAGAGTTTCTCTTTTTTGAATTTTGTAAATATGAAGATCAACTTGCAGACATTTTTATGAAGGCTCTTCCAAAGGATCGATTGGAGAAACTTAGATCACAGTTGGGAATCCTCAAACTTGACATCAAGGGGGAGATTGAAAAATGTGATTCTTGATTTTTCGACATTCAATTATCTCAGTTGTTCCAGCTGTGTAATCGTAGCTACCACTTGTTGATCAACCTCTGTCACATTTTTTTTCTACGTAACTCCTCAAAAAAACTGTTGGGCATTATTTAAAGACTCAGGATGCACTCTGCTGTGATTTTATGAGGTTTTTTCTGATATAAAACTAGGGCTGTCTCTGTAACTTGCTGTAGCATTTTATTTGAAAACAAAGCATTTAAAACAAAGTTTGTTTAGTAAATTTCTTTGGGAGATTTCTTCTAGAGAGGATCTGAGTCTGTTTGGGTGTGATTATATAGTCATATAACTCCTTTTAAGATCAAATCTTTCAAAAATATAAAGATGGTAGTTGATTGGGGAAATCAACAATTACTTGGGCAAGCCTGATAAATGGTCATGTTATCCAAATGCAATGTAATAGTGCAAATTAATTATGTCCATTTAGGTTTTAAATGGGACTCTCAAATATTATTCACTTTCCTGGGTAGAATCTAAGGTATTTTTAATTGATCAAATCCATAATGCCTTAGTCAGTGGAGTCACAATTCATTTGAGTGCCACATTCTAACATATACGGTTCTCTGTATGCACAACCTCTTCATATTCACAGTTGCAAACTCATTTTTTTGTTTTTCAATTTTTTTTTAGATCTTTTGTCTTTCCATTTTTATTTTTTTACACTTCTTTTCTTAGTTAATGTTTTTGTGTTTTCCACATATTTTGTTTTTTAATCTCTTTGGTCTTTTCTACACATTTTTTGTTTTTCTTTTTGTCTTTTAATATTTCAAAGTGAAGGGCTAATTTTATTGTAATCCTTCTAAATTGATAAGTTAAAATAAATTATTCTTTATATATGAAAATGTAAAAAAAATAAAATTTCATCCATAAAATGATTATTTTATAACCCATTCATTATGAAAAAATTAACTCTTAACTTAATTTGAAATGTTGATGATTTGAAGGATATTGAAATTTTCAAAAAAATTGGATTTCAATTTGAAATTGACAAAACTAAATTTTAATTAGAAAGAATTACAATTTCAAATTTGATATCAAATATATACTTAAAAGTCATGAAAAAAAACAGTTCTTTATGAGCAACCAACAACTATCAATAAATAGTTATTAGCGAGTCAAGGAGATAGCAAGGAGTTTTGTTAATAAATCTGGATAGAAAGAGAATTTATGATTTGATCCTCAATTTATGTGGCTTAAATAAATAGAATATACATTATTTTTTTTATTGCTAATATATATGGGGAAAATGATTATTAATAATTTTTTTTTATAAAACCAATAAAAAAATAAAAAGTAGAATATATTAATGATTTTTTTTTTTATTTCTAAGAAGAAAAAAAGTTATAAAAACAATAAAAGAATAAAAAATAGAACATATTAAAGAATTTTTTATGTATTTCTAAGATATAAGGGAAAATGACTAATAAAAGAAAAAACTTATAAAAAGGATAAAAAAATAAAAAGTGAAACGTATTAAGGAACTTTTCCAATCCATAAAAACAATGAAAAGTAGAACATGTTAAGAAAAAATTTCTTTCCTTTTAATTGAAAAAGTATGAAATAATTTTCATTTCAAAAGTAATTTTTTATTTTAATTTTCATTTATATGGGAAATAATTTCAAGCCCTTCTATGAAGGGTTAGAGGGCTCTTGAAGAACAATGGCAACCTCAATTTTGATCCCTATTCACATCTTTTGTCATTCACATACATATTTTGTTTTTCAATCCCTTTTGGCTTTCCTTCACATATGAAATTAGTCTTTTGTCATTCCATCCATTTTCCTTTCCCACCTATCTTTTGTTTTTCTTTTTGTCTTTCCATTGTCTTTCTCTTGGATTTTTTGTTTTTCAATATCTTTTGTCTTTCCCACACATCATGTCTTTCCCACACTTCATATGTATGATATGTTTTCCAATCTTTTTGTCTTTCCATTTCCCTTCCCTCACACCTTGTGTTTTTCATTCTCTTTTGCCTTTTCCACACATCTTTTGTTTTTTGTTTTGTCTTTCCATTGTCTTTCCCTCACACCTTTTGTTTTTCAATCTTTTTTTGACTTTCTCACACATATTTTGTTTTTCAATTCTTTTGGTCTTTCCCTCACATATAGAATTAGGTAATGAGCATGTGTGATATGTTAGCCAATCTTTTTTGTCTTTCCCTCACATCTTTTGTTTTTTTATTTCTTTTGTGTTTTTATTTCTTTTGTCTTTCTTTTAGGTCTTTTGTTTTTCAATCATTTTTCTCTTTCACACATCTTTTCTGTGATATGTCCATTAATCTTTTTGTTTTTTTCACACATCTTTTGTTTTTCAATCCCTCTCCATTTAGTCTTTCCCACACATTTTTTCTTTTTATTTTTGCTTTTCCATTGTTTTTCCCTCACATCTTTTGTTTTTCAATTTCTTTTGTCTTTCACATACATTTTTTTGTTTTTCAATCACTTTTGTCTTTCCTTCACATTTGAAATTAGTCTTTTGTTTTTCCATCCATTTTGTCTTTCCTACTCATCTTTTGTTTTTCTTTTTGTTTTTCCCTCACATTTTTTGTTTTTCAATATTTTTTAGGTTTCCTACACATTTTTTGTATTATATGTTTGTCAATTTTTTTGTCTTTCCATTTTGTTTTTCCCTCACATTTTTTGTTTTTCAATATCTTTTAGGTTTTCTACACATTTTTTGTATTATATGTTTGTTAATATTTTTTGTCTTTCCATTTTTTCCATGGCACCTTATGTTTTGAATCTCTTTTGAGTTAAAAAAGATTAAACAGTTTGAAAACTCCCTAACTATTATTTAAGATATAGTCAATCATGGTGGTTAGAAAAGAACGTGCAATCAAACCCTAACATATCCCTAACTATACTCTTTTGAACAAGGTAAAAAAGATTAAACAGTTTAGAAACTCTCTACATGGTTGTGAAAATAGAGAAAGAACCCGCAATCAAACCCTAATATATATCCGGAAGTCTCTCCTGAAACTGTAAAATGAATGTGGTGTCTCCGGAAGTCTCTCCAAACTATGAAAATTCTCACATAAGTCTCAAATCCGAAATATCTATTATCTGAACATTGCGTCCAAGCATCTCTTACCTGGAACAACAGGATTTTAATCTCTCTTAAAATTTGTAAGAAAGATTGAGTAGGCATGACAGTACAAAACCAACGAAAATGGCTACGTTGATAACAGCATTGATCGAAGAGTTCTCATGTACAATATTACACGCATCTGTGAAAGCTGATTTGGTGTGTTTTTTATCTAAATGTTGAGGTTATCACTTCAGCCACTTTTCCTGGAACTTTCTGACCCGTTTAAGATATGAGGATCGTAGTTGCATTTTTTTTTTTTCGACTTTTTGACCCGTTTAAGATATGAGGATGACAGTTGTATATTACTGTATTTTTGTTGATTGGGAAAATCAGTAATTAGCAATTTGCTGGGTAAGCATGATAAATGATAAGTGGTAGTGTTATTTAACTGCTACCACTATAATTCACAATAAAAGCGATGAATGATAAGTGGTAGTGTTATTCAACTGCTATTACTATAATTTACAATAAAAGCTAATCTAACAAAATACCTTAACAATACACTCCATTAACTATTCTAAACAAAAATAGAAAATACCTCTATACGAATAATCAATTTCACAATCGATTTCTCTGTCGAGCTCAGATATTGTATATATTTTGCCTATTTTACATGTAGTTGGCTGAGTTCCAATGCATACGAAGTAACGCATGCAATAGTGCAAGTTACCCTAAACTTACGTCGATTTAGGTTTTTAATGGGACTCTCAGATATTCTTCACTTCCCTGGGTAGAATCGAAGGTATTTTTAATTGATCAGATGCATCCTGCCTTAGTCAGTGGAGTCGCAATTCGTTTAAGTGCCACGCACTCTAAGATATACGTTTCTCTGTATGCACAACCTCTTCATATTCACAGTTATATACGTTTCTCTGTATGCACAACCTCTTCATATTGACGGTTGCACACTCATCTTTTGTTTTTCAATCCCTTTTTCACATCTTTTGTTTTTCCATCCTTTTAATCTTTTCACCTTTTCACACATCTGTTTTGTGTGATAGGTTCGTTAATCTATTTTTTCCACACATCTTTTGTTTTTTAATTCCTTTAATCTATAGTCTTTCCAATTTTTTTTCCATCTATTTTGTCTTTCCCAGCATTTTTTTTTTCTTTTCATTGTCTTTCAACTTTTTCCTTCATTTTTTTTCGTTTTTCAATATCTTTTGTCATTCCCACACATCTTTTGTATGATATGTTTGCCAATCTTTTTGTATTTCCCTTAGTGTTGCAAAGACATGGGTTGTTTTTTTTTCCCTCACATCTTTTGTTTTTGGATTCTTTTTTTCTTTCCCTCACATCTTTTGTTTTTCAATCTTTTAGTCTTTCCCTCACATGTGGAATCAGGTAATGATTTTATGTAATATGTTCACCAATCCTTTTTGTATTTTTCTCATGTCTTTTGTTTTTTCCTCCATATTGCAAAGAAATAATTTCAATCTTTTTTTGTCTTTCCCTCACATCTTTTTTTTTTGTCCCTCCATGTTGCAAAGAAACAACTTCAATCATGTTTTGTCTTTCCCTCACATCTTTTGTTTTTCCTACTATGTTCCAAAGAAACAATTTCTCTCATATGTTTTCTCTTTCTCTTTTTCCCTCATTTACTTAATGTGCTTGCAAAGAAACAATGAAGTGCATCAAAGACATGGGTTGTTTGTCTTTCCCTCCATATTGCAAAGAAATAAATTCCCTCATATCTTTTGTCTTTCTTTTTTCCCTCTCTTTTGTATTTCCCTTAGATTTTTTTATTTTTTCCTCCATGTTAGACAATGTGCTTGCAAATAAACAATTTCCCTAATATATCTTGTCTTTCTCTTTTTTCATCTAAGTTAGGTAATGTGCTTGCAAAGAAACAATGAGGTGCATAAAGGACACGGGTTGCTAGTCTTTCTCTCTCTCCCTCACATATTTCTTCTTTTTCTTTTCTCCTCCATGTCAAGTAATGCACTTGCAAAAAAACAATTTCCTTCACATATTTTGTTTCTTACTCTGAGTTGCAAAGAAACAATTTCCCTCATATCTTTTTTATCTCTTTTTCCTCCTTATTTTCTTTCCCTCACATCTTTTTATTTTTCCCTCCAACTCAGGTAATGTGCCTGCAAAGAGACAATTTCCTTCATATCTTGTGTCATTCTCTTTTTCATCTAGGTTAGGTAATGTGCTTGCCAAGAAACAATGAAGTTCATACAAGACATGGGTTGTTTGTTTTTCTCTCTTACCCTCACATCGTTTGTACTTTTATTTTTCCCTCCATGTAAGTAATGCACTTGCATAGAAACAATTTCCTTTAGATCTTTTATCTCTTTGTTTCCCTCATCTTAGGTAATGTGCTTACAAAGAAACAATGAGGTGCATAAAGGACATGGGTTGTTTGTCTTTCTCTTTTTCCCACACATCGTTTTCTTTCTCTTTTCTTGCCCGTTAGGCAATGTTCTTGCAAAGAAACAATGAGGTGCATAAAGGACTTGGTTTGTGTATTTTTTCAAAGGTCTTGGGTTTGGACATATGGTGGTTGGAGCATGTGAGTTTGAGGGATTTATTATAATAGGTAATTATATGTTTAATATGTGCATTCCAAAATCATTTGAAACGATAAGTGGAATCGAAGTTGGCATACGATATTAGTATGGAAAATGGAGATTTTTTTTTTTTTTTTGTAAAAAAAATGTATCAAAACTCAATGAAAAACCTTATAGTAAAATACGTTATATAACATTGTAAGAGATTTCTTTGATTTTTTGGAAGGGTTAATGTCTTTCTTAGAGGAATAAATATTTCCATGACAAGCAAGCAAAAAACAATGCATGAGGGGTGATGTGACCTAAATCACCTTTTTATGCATGTGACTTGAACTAAAATTCACCAACCAACTAAATTGTAATACATCACGTTTTCATCCCATGCCCTATGTTATCATATGTATTGAAACATTACACTTCCATCCACTCACCATTTAAAAAATATTTATGAATTAAAGTTTACTTCAAAAGGATCAAAGACATTGATAAGTCATGGGACCTCGGATGACCTCAAGCTAGCTAGGAAACCTAGGTTTAGGGGAAAAGGGTAAATGAATTGGAGTGGTGATCTTGAGTTAGGAATTTAATCCTTAGGGAAAAATAAATAAATATAGTGACAACTTAGCAATGTTTTTCCTAATTTTCTCCATTGAACAAAAAGAAGGTTAATGGAATGCATGATAGACTTGTAAATCAAATGACACATATTATAATATATTGTCTTACACTATTAAGATGAACTTAATATAATAATGTTAAGTCAAACACTATTAAGATGAACTTAATATAATAATGTTAAGTTTTGAATAAGGTTGGTTTAATTTGCACTAAACTAGAATCATGTTGCTATGGACAAGTTCTGATTAGTGAAAGGAGCATCTTACTTGTTCTTTAAAGTAGTGCGTGTTTGAATGATTGGTTGGTATCAAAAGTTGTTAGGTTTGTTGATTTCCATTGAACATAGTAACGGTTTGTTTGTGTAAAGGTTTGACACATTTCATGTTTCAAAACTTTGAATATTGATTGTTTGACACTTGAATGCAATATTTTTGGTTTTATTGGTCAAGCATTTTGGTGATTGTATGAGTATCCACCAATGCAATATTGGCATAACTCTTGCATTATGATATTTTCTTGGGAAGTGTCGATGCAAGGAATGGAAAGTCCTCACTCAAGCATTTTCGAATGTCATTAGGATAGGGAGAGATAGGCGGGAATGCTCAAAATTATCAATTATCCCTCAATAAATATGTTCTCGGAAGTGATGTTATTATCAACTTATATTCTTTTGCTAAACAAAATTGTAAAAAACGTTTATGTGAATATCATTTCTAACCCCTGTGAGGGTAAAAATCGGAATGAGAAATCTAAGATGGAATTTTAATAGTCATACAAAGACAACTAGTGTCTAAAATAAAAATACCAAGAATGTAATGTACTAGATCAACCAATCTAGAAGCTGATTAAGTCCTCTACAAAATAGTCTTAATCAGAACTGGAAATTAATTCATAAATTATAATGAAACTAAATAGAATGCCAAGACAAATGAATGACCTTCTGAAGCATGCCAAATGTCTATACTTCTTATTCATTTCTTCTTTTCCACCTTTAGAATGATCTTGTTGTCAACAAGAGGATTTATCTCTCAAAGAACTCAGAAAATGAAAGAATGAAATTCATAAATCTTAATTTGAAGCAAGCAAGTATTTCTCTCTAATTACTCATATCTTCCTTTTCCTTCTTTTCTTCCTTTTATTCTCTAAAAGGTAGTTCTTCAAGTAGTTGAACTAATTTTAGTTATTTAAGTTAAATATTGTTAGTTAATAAATATGACAACTAATTTTATGATAAAAATAATTAATAAATAATATAATAAGTAAATAGGCAGGGTCCGCTCTATCATGCATCCTTTATTTCAATAATCATTTCTAGATTTTTCTTGTTTCTCCATAATATAATCAAATATAAAAATCAACACCATGTAGTATACCATAAACATGCATCAAAATTACCATGACATATATCACTTATATCTCCCATAAATTGACATGATATTTTAAAGATTCAAAAATAAATATCATGGTTCTTCCATCTATCCAAAATAGTGCCATAGTCAAATGTCAAAATAAACAAAATCAAAATAACCTAGGGAAATTCTTTTTGAATTTTTTTTCCCTTTCCCCGATGAAGTCTTCATATTGAGACTTCTTTTCTTCCAGTTGGAATACTTCTGGATGCAAGTTACTCAAAATTATTTTTCCACTGCTTGCTGATTTTATCTTGGAGTGAGCAGAGGAGGAATATTTGGCCATGATGGTAGAGGTAATTGGTTTCTTACCTTTGTCAAATTGAGAGCCATGAGGAGTGGTTTTGTGATATTTTGGAGGAGGAGGAAGAGGAGGCATAGATGCATTAGTGGCAACTGCTAGAACAATATGAATTGGTAGTGTTGGGTGAGTTGGAGTAGAGAGAAGAGATGCATTTGTGGGAATCGTATGAACTAGAGGAGGAGGGGGGTTACTAGGCCATTGATTGGTACTAGAGGATGGATTAGCAGGAATACCAGCCCAAGGTATTCAGGAACATTAAAAATATCGGGGTGAGGTTGCAAGATAACATTAAGAGGTGCTTGGGGCTAAGGAAAGGCATGTTGTCCACCAAGATTTAAGGGCCTAGTTTGAATCAGTTGTTGAAACTCATCAATATCAACGCCAAAATGTATAGAAAACCTCAATTTATTATGCCCCACAGGTTGCAAAAATGTCTTAGGAAATCTCCCTCTTCTTGCTCTATTTCCTCCTCTACTGCTACCCGTGTTGAAAAATCTCATCTATATTCATCATATTCAAATCAATACATGAAGTATAATACATAGTAAAATTAAACATCTAATACACTTTTTCATCATGATTAATTTGGATTTGAGAATAACAAACCATGCAACATAAAAGGGATATGAATTGGAAAAGTGAAACAAGGATAGATGTACAACTCTGAAATCATTCATCCAACAAAATCCTTGTATGAAATCCATACATGCAGACCACTACTTTCATATAGAAAACTACAAGGAGATTGTCCAAACGTTTAACCTGAAATCATGTCTGCAAGTATTCTCAGGAATCTTAATCAGTCAAGAAATTTCTCCAAGCTATATTCAATCATTCATATATGCTGTAATAAATATTTTTTCTTTAATCAATAATGTTAGTCATACATCCATGTTGTATTTATTTTATACTCATTTCATATTAATTATATAGACATGGTAAGAATGAAAACATGAATTTAAATGAACGGGACTTAAGGGAAATAACTTATGTAAAGTGAAAATAATGAAGGGTAATGATTTTATATAAAAATCCATATGACTTATACCATTTTCCTTTTTTATATCATAACAATATAAGTTATTGTATGTATAACCATGAATAACATGTCCATCGAAACCAATCATATGCATGAGCCCTTTTAATGCACCTTCCTTCCCAAACCACAATCATAAACAAACATAACCATTTACAGGTAAACCATCATCCACTTATCGCTGAATTCATTTTATTCCAGCTAACATGAACATGCACATGTAATCGAAATCTCATCAATACGATCTTTCTTTTAATATCCCAATTTCAATTGAAGTTAAGATCTTAATAATCACAACCAAAATTTAAAAATACAAAAGATTTAAGTTCCAAATTCAAAGGCATGATTGTATACAACTAAATTAACCTAGGTTCGAGCTTGTGAGGCTCAATGAAATATTAGGGTTCAAACCCGTCAATCTTTTAAAAACAATATATCCAAGAGAAAGAAAAAGATTGAATGTAGACAACAATTTATAAACCAAAAACAATCACTGAATTTGAGCCTCAAATTAGTCACGACCCACGTTGAACAATTCAAAACACATAAATTTTATATTAGAGCAACAACTCAGGTGGAACCTAAGAGATTGCAAGGAATTTATCCTAAGTGGGTTTGATCTTGTACCTATCTTCCAATAGAGAAAACTATCATACATATAGGAAATCGAAATAATGAATACCTCYAGGTGTAAAATTTCCATTCGGGTTTGACCCATATCAAAATAAATGGTCAGATTTCATAGAAAGACTCAAACATGAGTTGAACAACACCAAAAAACCCATGCCTGTAATCTCATAAAATAAATGGGTAATTCTCAAAAAGACCAGAGAAACCATGAAAAAGTAAAGAGAAATCGAGTTTGAGTTTGCATACGAACCCAGAGCTACGAAAAGAAATATTTTTCCTTTGCAAATAAAAATGGAAAGTGTGAGAATGGAGTACATTGAAAATATTAACTATGAGCAAACAATTATGTTTTTCACCTTTTCCTTCAAGAAATGACGGAGAAGGGAGAAGAAGACATTCATGCACACAATAATGCTAACCGAGCAAAAAAAACTAGATTTTAAAGAAAAATATGTATTGCACTAGATTCCAAATCGATTGTGCAGTCATACCTTGTACATTGACACTTTTAAACCATATATGAGGGAAAAATCAGTTATAGAAACCACCATAAGTGAGGGTTTTAGAAATAGGATCTCATATCCTTTTACTCAACCTTCAATAGAGAAAATAACCAAAATCCAACCCAGAAAGGGAGTGATAGTGTGTGGGACTATGGAGTAAATTCCAACATCCTAGCACCTTCAATGTATGGCCAACTCTATCATGTCACCAATCCAAAAAAAACATTAAGATGCATGTTAAGTCAACAATTCACTCAACATACATAACCCTCACAACATGCGAACTTTCCATTATGTCAATTTGAATGCATTAAATTGTTTTCATATAATTAGCAACGTTGGAATCAATGTGATTTTATACCACATACATAACATATAAATTCAAATAAATTCATATAATACGTATAACCATCGTCCATTGCCAATCAACTCTATGAATAAGATATATCATGTATAGATTATATGTTGAATGTATTCATAACTCAAACTTTGAACAATGTTGTTTCAACAAATGCATCTATTTTATACATTGTGATTATAGTATGTGTATTACTTATATATATGAGTAATCGAACCATGTGAAAACCTTTTTGAATAGTGAAACCAAGACCTTTTGCAAACTATATGAATTTTCCTCTAACTTGATTTGCATGAAAGAATCATGGTTTGGCACTAATTAAACATCATAATCTTATCAACCAATGTTTATTTGTGGTGGCCAATTGTTCATATTTGATATTGTCACATGTATCAAACTTCTTCATTCTCTCAATGCTATAATGATGTTAAGACTTTCATCATTTTGCAAGTAAATATTTCAACTTCAATGATATGCATAACTAATAAGCCATAAACCATTTCTTCAAAATGACAAAAACTAAAGTATATAATGTAGAGGAAAAGTTTTAGAAAACCAATATTTTGATCTCAATCCTTGGGGACCCCACCTATTAGCTATATAATATTAATAATAAGCTCTACAATACTTTGCTAGTATTTATAATAGGTGACGAATTTTTGAGTCAACATCTGGCAACTCCATAGGGAAGTCTGCTTATAGCAGGCTAGAACTCAGAAATGTTTGGTTTTTTTTTTGAAAATAGAAATCAATTTTGGTGGTGACTTATTCTTCTTATCATACTCAATGAATATTTTGTAAAGTTTTTTGATATTCTCTTAAATGATTCACTCATGAAGGGTATCATGGGAAAGGTAGAAGAGGGAAAAAACTATAACCATCAAGTTTTAACAAGGCATTTTGTAGGTATAGTAAAAACTACATCAATAGTGTACGAAAAACCATTCATTTAACTTTGTTGTTTGTTTTAGAGAATATTAATGAAAATTTTGCAACTTTTGTTCATACTAAAAAATTTGATTGATCCTTTTTTTACTCAAAAATAAAAATAAAAACAAAAAACAAAATTTTAGTCTAAACCAGAAATAAAAGTAGTAAAACTATACAAGCAGAAAATCAAAATTATATATAGGAAACACTAGTAGTAAAGAAATTAGCCAGGTTTGACATAGTATTTCAAATCTGAACCATTAGTCATATAAGAAAACAATCGCACATCCATGTATTTCAACAAATAAGAATTATTACCAACAACATATGTGATTATATAAGGACCTAACCAAAGATTCTAAAACTTTGTATGCTTACCTTTATCAGCATGAGAATAATCCCAAAGTAACACTTTTTCATCAGCTGCAAAAGTAGATGATTTCTCTCTCTTGTAAAAATACTTTTTGACATATTGGTATCTCTTCTTGATATTTTTTAGGGCATATCTCCTTTGTTCTTCAAGAACCAACAATGCATTAATTCTTTGAGGGATGTTTGTAGAGTTAAACTCTTCAACCTGCAATGTTAATCTAAGGGAGGTTAACTCAAGTTCCATAGGCATAATAGCTTATTTACCATATAATAGTTGTAAAGGGGTATGTCCAGTACTAGTTTTAATGGTGGTTCAGTCTTCCCAAAGTGTATATGTGAGCAATGTATGCAACTCATGGGGTTTATCACGAATAATATTCTAAAAACTATTTACCAAATTTTTGTTTGTGGACTCAACTTTCTCATTTCCTTGTGGATAGTAAGTGGATGAAGTGAAATGATTCACCCCAAATTTATTAATAAATAGGGTATATTTTTCAAATATGCAAGTTGGCCCATTATCAATGATATTTCTATTAGAAGACCAAAATGAGAGAATATATTAGATTCCAAGAAGAATATTACTTGTTCATCTTGTGCATGATTGAGTGGTGCAACTTCAGTCCATTTGGTGAAATAGTCTATTGTTGTTAGGATAAAGATATATCCAACGGAATATGAAGGATTAATAGGACCAATGAAATCTGATCCCCACTTAGAAAAAGGGAAATCAGGAAGAATTGGTTATAAAGGCATGGCACATAAATTTTATTTTCTTGCAAACTTGTGATACTCATCACAAGCCTGTGTAAAATTATAGGAATCATTAAATATTAAAGGCTAGTAATAACCAGTTCTCAAGATTTTGAATGAAGTATTGGATTTTGTAGCAAAATGACCACCAGTATGAATACCAGAGTCTACTGATCCAAAAATTACTTTCTATATTTTTCTAGTTGTTGTATTCTCTACACAACATAACAACAATCCATTAGTAGTTATGCGAAAAAGAGAATTACCTAAGATCATATACTTGGAGGCTTTGAAACAAACTCTCATGCATTTATGGTATTCAATATAATCAAGACATTTTTGAAATTGCAAAATAATAAATTATGTCATTATACCAAGGATGTTCTGCTAAATCAAGATTTTCATGTTCAACAAGAAAAAGTGTAGACAAAGCATCCTCATCATTTTTAAAAGAAACACCTGGTTTAGGATGTTGAGCTAGGTGTAAGGCTAGATCTTTTCCCTTGATTTTGTGAGAATTTGTTGTAACAACCCCTTCATTACAACTACAAGCGATGTAGAAGGTGATTTTTTTTTAAAACAGGACGACAACAACGATTACAGCTAAACAAGACATCTCACGGTGAGTTCCATGCCCACAGAATAGGCCAAAAAAGACTAAGACTCCACGCACTGGCACAAGAGAAACTGGGTGAAACATGCATAAAACAACAAGGAGAAATGACTCCTCGCCCGACACAACACGACCTTGCCTACAAGCTAAGGGACAACATCCCCATCCCGACACAATGGCCTCGAAGGCCAGTTAATTAGGACCTCGATGGTGCACAACCAAGCGCATGAAGGCCTTACCACCCAAATGCCAAAAAAACTACAACAAACAACGCCCACAATGGGTAGTACAGACCCCGACCATGTTATCCCTCACCTCTATCCCTTAGGGCGTGCAATGATCCCCTCATCAGGAATCATGTCGTCGCCAGGTGATGGGTGCGACAACAACCATGGAGCAACAACATAACTGGACCCTTAGCCCCAACTAAAATCAACTTGCTAGGATATCAAGGAATATCTAAGTACCTGACAACTAACCCTAGCACCCAACGACAAGTCTGTCAGACGACTAGGACACTCAAGCAACACAACAATTTCCTTGCACAACACAATCAATCTGTGCACCTTGAATACAAATATTAAGGTACATGACTTTTAAAAGAAAATTAGAAATAAAGGATAGTGGCAATATCGTTGATAAGGTTAATACAAGATAATGGTTAATACAACTAAATCACAATATTTAAGAAATACAGATAAAGGTTAACATATGACCAATAAAATTAGCGATACAAGATAGTGGTATATTAACCATATCAATATATAACCCATAAACATTTGCAAAAGGATAATGGATAACGTAATAAGGTATCATTGTTAAAGGTTAATGTGGATAGTTCCAAGATATTCCATCTGTATCTCATAACATAATCGTCATTAAGAAAACTAGTTCGTTGGTATAATCTGTATCTCATAACATAATCATCATTAAGAAAAATAGTTCATTGGTGTAATCTGTATCTCATAATATAATCGTCATAACATATTCCATTGTCTAATGGTATAAATATGTCTATATAAATAAAGGTATAAAAATGCTATCTATGTAAAAATAAACATGTTGTCCCAGATATAAAGATGCTGGCAACGCAGAGAGTAATTATAAATACAATTATGCTGACAACATCTATTAAGGCAGATATTACATATAATTAGATGGTGAGACATTAAAAATGCTGAAACTGCAAACACCAATATTACATTTAACCACGCCGTCAGAGATTGTTTAGTGCTAAAATTTGGCCAGAATATATCACTGCGAGAAATAAAATTGTTCGGTCCACCATAATCGCTATCAACAACCACAATATTAATTAGATAACCAAACGCATGAATTAAACACGCTATTCGTTGGGGAAAATAAAAACGCATTTAAGCAGAGGGGTTTATGGAAAACACAGGTATTAATCAAATTCATGGTTAAAGTCTAGTTGGGTAATGTGCCACGAGGTCGCTGGGTAAAGTGAATACATCGCTATCAATTTAATAACAATCAATAAAAGCGCCTAGACCTGAAAAATAAATTCCCAAACATTAAGAACGAAACCCCCCAGGCATGGAAACGCTGGGTTAACACGAAGAACGCCCGGACACAAAAAATAACGCATGCCCAGGCATAGATTCGCTGGTCCAACACAATTGGTGGTCCACAAAATGGGGGCAAAATGATGTCTTAACACAATGGTAATCGCTGACGGATTGGTGATAAAATTTATGTCTAGAAATTCGTTGTCAGTCGACTATTAAATGATACAACAAATTTTTATGGATCCTGGGTAAATCGTAGACACAGGAAACACATGTATGAGGTGCAAATCAGAACATAGCGAGGGAGAATCAAACACAGACAAGAAAAAGGGTAACTTTGCTATGGGAGGCACCTGTCGAAATTATTTGATGCATCTCAGATAAACAGTTCATGGAGGAACAAACGCCGAGTAAAATTTGCCAACGAAAAGCAATCATTTGCAGAGGAGAAATCATTGTTAATGATAACATAGATAACATAGATCATTGTCATGTAAATGAAAAAGAAAGCACAGGGTACCATAATGGAATTCGCCTTAAAACATAGGAAAAATTTATTGTCAAGTATTAATTTGCAGAGCGAAAATTCTCCAGTTTGTAAGGAATAAAATTCCAGGGTAAAAGATAAAAGTAATTCGTCCATTCAGACGTAGGTAAAACACAGAGTTAAAAATTAGGGGATATGAATGATAACGATGGCTGAATTACTTAACACAATAAGGCACAATGACCATCAATCCACCACGAACAATCAATAGGGGTAGACGGCTGGGCAACGCATCCTTCGCTCATCATCCACACATAGAAAAGAAGGGCATTAGGACATATAGGTCTATTAACACCAAAGTGACGACCATCGATCAGGCTCCTGGTTGACTGCTCAGGTGTGGACTGATGATCTAGGGATGAGGATGAAGTAAGGCACAACTATTCACAATAAATCAACAAAACCAAAAGGACAGTCACAACATTCAGGGATTGAAAGCCAAGAGAATCAAGTCAAGCAACGAACTTAAGGCTATGGGGAAATTTAAGTTCTCAATTAAAATTCTAAGTTAACATATTCTTCACATAGTCAAAAGTACATAAATGAAAGCGTAAGGTAAATAATAATCTACCATGCAGAATAAAAACAAGCGTACTGTAGCCTAAGTTGTCCACTCTGAATCGTTTTCCCGCGCGCTCCGTGAAACTATCGCTTGCCGACCGATGAGACTTCTCCGGTACCTCCCAGCCAATGCTAGGGGTACTCTTATCCCCCCTTAGCACCCTGAGCCGCAAAGGGGCCACACACACTAAACCAAAGAACAACTAGCTCCCAACTCGCCTCGCAAGGCTGAACTACCACTCCTCACCGAGCTGGGTATCCCAACTCCCACAAACTAAGTCAATCGAGTCTAAAATTCTGCAGCGTAATGTTACGTATAACAGAAGAGATCCATCCTCCTCCTTCTTCCTCCTTTATATAGAGTTTCTAAGTCATTTTCTTTCCCAAATTCCTATTTAATTTAATTCCCAATATTTGATTCAGAAAAATCCTCCCCGTACATGTGTCACCCATTCCCTTCATTGCACCAGAAATTAATTTCATTAATTAATTAATTACTCCCATTTCCCTCACCCACTTAAAAGCATTTCTAGAATCGCTCCTAGGTGTCCTCATATTCCCTTACACATTTTATTGACTTACCCCCTTACTAATTTACTAGTTGAGTTCAATTTAGAAAGTTCTTAAAGGCAAGATACCTTATTAAGTTAGTCATGCCTAAAATATTCTTCTACTCTAAAATGTTCTTATTTCTAAAATATTCTAAAAAGAACAAGAAATCATGTTCTTGTATCTTAGTCATTCTAAAATATTGTTCTATTCTAAAATATAAGAATATTCTTTTAAAATATCTTCTATTCTAAAATGTTCTTATTTCTAACAAGAACATGCTTATTTTAGGAATATTCTTCTATTCCTAAAATATTCTTCTATTCTAAAATGTTCTTATTTTAGAAATATTCTTCTTGTTATCATGAATTCATGAATTCATGTTCTTGTATTTTCCTAAAATATGTGTTTGAGAAAAATGAAATTTAACAGTAGGAAAAAGGACTTTTACCTGTGTGTGATTGCGTAAGATATAATGGATAACATTTTCAATAGATTTTACAAGAGCATATGTTTTTCAATCAAAGTGTATTTAAATTCATCGTTTGATAATATTTGACTCATGTAATATATTTCTTGGTCGTCATTTTGATCATGTTTTTGAAGAAGAATAACATATATTGCTTCTTCAGTAGCATTAGTATAGATAATAATTTTTTTTTCAAAATTTGGATTCACCAAAATCAGTGCATAACTAATTTCTCTCTTGACTTCTACAAAATACCTTTTGGTATCATCATTCCATGAGAGTGACCAATCTTTATTAAGTATGTTATGAATTGATTTAACCATTATTGCAAAATAGGGAATAACTCTTCTAACAAAATTGATTTTACCCATAAAAGATTGAATCTTCTTTTTAGAAGAAGGATCTTGAAGATTTTGAATTGTGATAAGTCTCTCAGGATCAATACTAATTCTTTAATACTAAAAAATATGACCAATAATTTTACCTTGTGTGACACACAATATTAATTTTGTAGGGTTCAAGGACATTCCAAACTCTCTGCAATGTAAGCAAACTTTTCTAATATGGTCAAAATGATCTTGTCGGTTTCTAGAATAGACAATTAAATCATCAAGATAGATTTGTATAATCTTATTAATAATATCGTCAAAGGCTATTTGCATATCCCTCTGAAAAGAAGTGCCTACATTTATTAGACCAAAATGAATTGTTTCAAATGTAAAGGTTCCCCCACAAATAGTGAATGTGGTTTTGTAGTTATCTGCCCCCTTGACTCTGATTTGATTATAACTTGAAAAACCATCAATAAGGGACATCATTTGTGACCTTGGAACTTGCTGTAAAATTAATTCCATATTTGGAAGAGGAAAATTATCTTTTACACTTTCCCTATTTAAAGCACAAAATCAACACACAATATGATATCACTATTTTTCTTTTGCACTATGACAAGATTAGACACACACTCATAATATTTTATAGGAACAAAATGTGATCCTTATTCAAATTTTCAACTTCCTTTCGGATGGTAGATTCTAAGGTAGTATTGATAGGCATTTGTCTTTGCCTAAATCATTTCGCTTCTTCCTTAATAGGAATAGCGTGCTAAATAACATTAGGATCAAAACCAAAAATATCCACATATGAACAAACAAAGACATCTTTAAATTCATGGAATAAATCTATGAATTTCTATTTTTATTCTTCTGAACACTCGGATCCAATTTTCAAAGACTTTGGATTATAATGAGTCCCAAGATTTGGTGAACAAGATCACCAATTTTTATTTTTGATGACTCCTCTTATTTTTCTTTCTTATTCCCAACATCACTAGATGATAATGAGTTCTCAAGAGGATTCAATCCTTTAGGATATCTATTGTCTTCCAAATAAATAATTTTCTTTCGTTTAATAGGCTCAATTTGCAAGAAAGCACAAAAAAATTTCGTCATCAGGAAAAACTTGTCACGATTCTACATTATTTGGAAAATGAGGACTATATAAAGACATGAATGTACAAGTGGGCCTATGAGGCAACAATTGCCTTGTAGGACTAGTTGAAAAGACACCAAGCCTATCAACAATTGAATCTAGGTCTCTCCTGATGTGTGTGATGTTAAAAGATAAAAAAATTTAAAATTAGATACCATATTGCCTGTGTATATCTCTTAAGAATATTATTTGAGGGAGTATATATTTTTCTAACCATATTGACAATAATATCTAAATCTCCAAAAATAGTACGATGATATAAGCCAAGGTTAAAATAATTTTCAATACCAAGGATCAAGGCTTCAAACTCTGTCATATTATTGGTGCAAGCAAATTCTAATCGATAAGAAAAGTTATGAAAATTTCCAGTGGGAGAATACAATATTATCCCTGCACCATTAGCCTCACTTGAACAGGAATCATCAAAGTGCATGTGACACATTCCATCTTTTTCTCTGAAGAGGGTAAGAAAAATCATTATCTTCTTCAAGAAAAATATAATATACACACAGGTCTTCCTCAATATAATTTACATAAGGTTGTGAAAGACTCTCAATATAAGGAGAGATACATATTTCCTTGAGAAAAATTATGTTCTTTCCATTCTTAGGGAGGGACATGTGTGACCCATCTAAATAAATGTAACCACCAGTGAATTCCTACCAATATCTTCCTAAGATGATAGAATAATTATTCACTGGCATGCTTATCACTTGAATATTGCAGGTGGTTTTGATTTCTGGATGAGCAAAAAAATCTAATGTCATGTCTTTGATTTCACCAATTGTAACTTATTGTTGAGTATTATAAGACAACATGATCTTTGAATTCTCATTTATACATGAAATACCCAATTCTTCCATGATTATTTTTGACATAACATTAGGACCTTACCTGCCATCAATCAGGAAACAATGAGCAATTTTGTACATTATTTTTACTGATACATAGAAGGGAGAATTTTTAACATAACTCATAGGTTTATATACAACTACTTTATTTATATACATCTATTATTCACTTTCTTCTTTAGATAAACTAGCAATTGTGGAAGTTTTACCTTCCATAAAATCTTTCAGATGCTTGTGTTTCTCTAGGAAGGTGACCATATCCAGTAAAGATGGATCTACTTTAATAGTAGCTATTTGTTTTAGATATTATACTTAGAAGAAGAAGGAGAAGAGGTAGAAACCTCGTGACTTTGTGCACCCTTGGTAACTTGAGGATTTGTTTGTTGAGAGGAAAAACATAGGGTAAAAGTGGTCTTGGGAGGTCCACCCTTACCTTTGTTTGCATAGGATTTATATGTTGTATCAACCATCATAAAATCCTCTTTTGGAGCTCAATATAAGGCATAAATAGTTGTATTGGATTTTTTTCCAAAGATTCATTCTCTCACTTTATTTGTTGACCTCATAGGTACTCTCATCACGGTTATCGTCATGAAAATTGCACCAAGATCTTGAAAGAATAGATTTTGGAGGATAATTGTTAGGATGAAGATTATTTGGTTGATTAATAAAAGAAAACTGTGTGCAAGTTTCAACTGGGGTATATGTAGAAGTCATTCCTTTTCTCTCAAAAGAAATCATTTGATTGTTCATGTATTGTACCAACTGCAAGACAATCGACATATCGATATGTTTAACAAATTCTTTCATAGGAAGATGTTTCCTGGCCAATTCTTCCTGAAATTCTAAGCATGTATGTAATGCATATCCTAAAATATCATCATTATTTTCTTCAAACCTATGTATGTAAGTAGCAGGTAAGTTATTGTAACAATGCATCGAAGTGGCATGATTATGGGGTCTGATAATTTATGGGATTTGATTATACAATTTAGTGAAACATAGATTGAAATATTTTATAGTTTCACCCTTGTTATAAACAATATTATTTTATTTTTTGAACTTATATGTTGGACTTTGAGGTTTTCCATAAGTAGACTTAAACCAATATGAAAATTCATACAATGTTGAGAAAATATTGGGCGGTAATTCAAAAAATTCATCCACAATTTTCCCCTCCAATGAGTTGACAAAGAGACACAAACAAGTGTCATTATCATTTGACCAAATGGTATGATAGGAATTATAAAAGGCAATGAGTTTCTCATTGACTGATATAGTGCCATTTCCATAAAACTTATGCAAATGGGTTTTGAATTTAGGAAGAGGACTTCTAGTTGGAACCAAATCAAGAGGAGAAGATACATGTTAGGGAGTGGTATTTAAATCCTTTTCATATTTGAATAAACCAAATTGTTTGATGAAATTGGATGGATTATTAGTTGATACAACATAATTATGATGATTGTACATAGCTTGCCAATAATGCTCAAGTTCCTCATGGGTACGAGAAGTTTCAATAATTAAATAAAAAATGCAAGATGCAATGATCCTTTGATCAGGAAACCTTAGGTTAGGATGTTGTTAGGTAGGAAAAGTCATTAATAAAAAAATAAAAATATACAAAGAACAACTAAAGAGTAAAATAACACTCCCAAGTATGGCTGCCAAATAAATGTTGATGCAAGGAATGGAAAGTACTCACTCAAGCATTTTCAAATCTCACTAGGCTAGGGTGAGATAGGCGAGAATGTTACCTTGGGCTTATATCCTGCTCAAAATTATCAATCATCCCTCAAGAAATATGTTCTTGGGCCTAATATTATTATCAAGTTATAATATTTTTCTAAAAAAAAAAGTTTGTGTGAATATTTATCAAATTAAAATGAACAAACAAAGAATACATAAAATCTGAAAATAAGTAATAGAAGTCTCAATAAAGAATAAACCAAATTTCTTTTATTAATGATGACCTTTCTTATTTAAAACCAAATTCCTTTTTTCAAACCCCTACAAGGGTAAGGAACAAAATCATATTGAGAAGTCTAAGATGGAATTTTAACAATCATACAAAGAGAACTAGAGTCTAAAATAAAAAGACCAAGACTGTAATTTACTAGATCAACCAAGCCACAATATCACCAAGTATTGACTCTGCAAAATAGTCTTAATCGGAACTGAAAATTAATTCAGAAATTCTAACGAAACTAAATAGACTACCAAGACAAATGAATGACCTTCTGAAGCATGTCAAATGTCTATGCTTCTTAGTCTTGTATTCTTTGCAATATTTAGAATGATCCTTCTGTCAACAAGAGGATTTATCTCTCAAAGAATTCAAAAAATGAAAGAATGAAATTCAGAGATCTCAATTTGAAACAAGAGAAAACATTATCAGAAGTATTTATCTCTAATTCCTTATATCTTCCTTGTCCTTCTATCCTTCCTTTTATTCTCTAAAAGGTACTTCTTTAAGTAGTTGAACTACTTTTAGTTATTTAAGTTAAATAACTTTAGTTAATAAATATGACAACTAATTTTATGATAAGGATAATTAATAAATAATATAATAACCAAATAGGTTGGGTCCCCCTCTATCATGCATATTTTATTTCAATAATCATTTCTAGATTTTTCTTGTTGTTCCATAATATAATCAAATATAAAAATCAACACCATATAGCATACCATAAACATGCATCAAAATTACCATGACATATATCACTTGTATCTCCCATAAATTAGCATGATATTTTCAAGTTTCAAAAATGAACATCATGGTTCTACCATCTATCCAAAATAGTTCCGTAGTCAAATGTCAAAATAAACAAAATCAAAATAACCCAGGAAATTTGTTTTTGAAAATTTCTTCCCTTTCCCTGATGAAGTATTAATACTGAGACTTATTTTCTTCCAGTTAGATGCAATTCACTCAAACTTATTTTTCCACTCCTTGCTAATTTTGTCTTGGAGTGAGAAGAGGATGAAGATTTTGCCATGTTGGTATAGGTAATTGGTTGCTTACCTTTGTCAAATTGAGATCCATGAGGGGTGGTTTTGTGATATTTTGGAGGAGGAGGAGGAGGCATAGATGCATTAGTGGAAACTGCTACCATAGTATGAACTGGTAGTTTTGGATAAACCAGATGAGAGGGAAAATATGCATTTGTGGGAACAATATGAACTGGAGTAGAAGGGGGGTCATTGGGTGTTGGCACGTAGTGGGCAGACCCAGGGTTCACCGTGAATTTTCCAGCAAAACCCTTAGATACCGACCCTTTCGGAATCACCCGCAAGCAGCTGAAGTCTCACCCGAGGTATCTATGGAAACTGTAGGAACCAGATTTCCACAATGATGAGGGGATGGGAGGAAATCCCAATAACCATTATACCTAGCATTTGTTCAGGTTTCCTTATATGATATGCACATAAACATATTAACATGTAACATATTCATAGCAACAAAACATATATCATGTGCACGCAATAAACATAACATAAAACACATTATAATGCATAAACACCATGATTAACGTGGTTCACCCAAGATGGGATACATCCACAATGATCGAATTCTTATTATATTATTCAGAACATCCATTACAAAATATGCACACTGCTCTCATACATTATGTCTCATAAAAAATTCCCTTGTCGTTCTCCTATTCACCTACTCACTATCTATCTCCATATCCTCTGTCTCCCTGTCTTCCCTCTTCTGTCTATCCAAAAACCCTTACATATTTATACAATTACAATGGGTATTATCCCATATTGATGGACCCAAAATGACTAATGGCTTCCAATGATCTTCCTTCTTTTGCGCACGCTGATCCCTGCATGCGAAAGTGTGCCAAGTCTCTTTCCTTATTTTGTGTGTGTTGATCCTTGGCCGACCTGTCGCTCTATTGGAATGGTTTTCACCTACACAATTCTAAAAAATGGTCCCCAAAGTCTTATCCCAATAGGCCCCCAACACTCACCCAGGGCTCGTCTTGATCCACTAAGTCCTTTTGTTGCACTCCCTTCCACATCACAACAAAATTCTAAAAATTTTCCTTCATGGTTGCGACCTTCTTCTTTTCCTATGCTTCTTGCATCAAAATCCTCTATTTTTTCTATGTGATAATGGGGGTATTTAGTTTCTCTTCATTTTCTTGCACTGCTTTGTTTACCATGCCTTGTGCAGCCACAAGTTCTTTTGTCACCTGAAATGATTCCTCCTGCATCATCTCAAACTTCTACTTGAGATTCTGTTTTTTAGCTCTTATCTAGCTTATCTCGTGGTGTAGCTACCTATTCTCAACTATTATAGTCATTTGTTTTGTTTTTGGAAGAGTGCTCATTGTTTGTTTGAAATTCTATGCCTTCTCCTGTGCAGTCTGTAACCTCTGTTCTATTTCTTGTAATTTAACATCCTCCATCAACCGTGTCCACACTTTTGTACTCTCTTCCTATAACTTTGTGCATTCCTCATCCAAACTCTTAATACTCTCCATGTTCTTCATGGTTTTCTTCTCACGTTKCTCGCTTTCATCTGGTGGGGTACTCGACGTTTTGTGAGCTTCCAACTTGACTATTTTTGTGTGGAATCCCTGAATGGATTCGCTCATATTTGTCACTTGATCTTCCAAGGGAGTATCTACTTCCATTTTTACCTTTGGGATGATTTTGTATACCTCCTACACTGAATTTTGCAACCTTGTTGTTTTCTGCACAACTGTGTCTCATTCTAGCATGAGTTTTCTATACTATGCGTGTAGTGCTTTATTGTCTGTAGTAACTTTTCCCAACTCTATAGAATTCGATTATGCACGTAATTGTATCTCTTGTATGACAAATGTCTACAATATTTGTAGCACGTTCAATGGTAATTGTGACAACACTAAGTCAATATGACTTAATGCTTGCACGCGCTTATGCATTTCTATTGTGGGGAACTCTATGGCCCCTACTGATATATTGTGATTCAACGTTATGTTGATGGTGATGATGGTTGAAAAGTCATTAGTTGTGACTATGTTGTATTTTTTATGATTTTTTATGTTCTTCTTCTGTCATTCGTACTAGCACTATCCTATTAGATTCCAAAATCTGGCGTAGTGTAGCTATATGTACCTGCACATTTGTGTACATTTCCTCCTATTTCTGTGCAACTCATTGAATTGCTTCTTCAGTAAATTATTTCACCTGATCTCCAATATTMCCCAAGTTATATTTAGTTAAGTCCCAGATAGATACTTCCTTTGAGGCTTTTCTCTTCTTCTATTTATGTGATGATCACTCCTTAGGATGCTCTTTTCTCTTCTCTCCACTGTGCGGTGTTGTTTTATGAGTGTCTCCTGCACCATTCCTTTGATCTTCATGTTCATGTAATTTTKATTGATCTTTATCTTTGTTTTGCATCTCCTTCTGCATTTCTTCTGGCACTGGGGTTTTCCACTCTTCTCCCATTCATTTACAACTAGAATGACATCATGTTCTTCCAGTCTATAGTTACTCAACAACCATTGTTGATTTSGATCCCTTTTTTCTTGTATGTACATGTGGTGTGGCCCTACTTTCAATAKCATGATTTCTTTATATGCTTAAATTGTATGAGGTAGGATGCATGGTGTTTCCTCAATACACTACTACAAMATCTCCTTATAAATGTAGAAAATGACATTGTTGTCCATTTGCCTATTCTTGTGTGCGGTATGCCACAAAGAAACATACCTTTTTSCCAGGAACATTTCTTGCCTATCTTCCAGGAGATGAGTTTCTTCTAGCTCCCTCCAAGAAACCAATGCAATTAAAAATAATAATCATGCATATTGGAACTCCATACCTTTATTATGCACTTCCATGCAGTCAGTTAAAAATGGGTTCACCAAATTTTTTTCCTAATTCATCTACACTCCCGCTGCACACTTTTCTGCTGCTATTATTACTCATGTTGGTACTTGGTCTCTATGAAATTTCCTTAGTAACTTGCAAGCCATCACCTATGTCACAAATCTAATGGTATCATCGTTAATTCTCATGATGTCCAACCCACAAACTCCTCTGTGCATGCCGTATTTTTCCTTCATCATTTCTGCTAATGTTTTTGCTTGAGTCGTATCCATGAACAAAGGTAGTGAGTCCTCCCCTACTGACGACAATCCTGCAATTTGCATGATAAGGTGGGTATCGATCGACATTGGTCTATCCAACTAGAGAAAAACCCCATGGATGCAACTCAACAGTAACTTGACGCATATGTTAATTTCTACACTTCTTCCAAAGTGTTGGATCTCCAATAGGTTCAATATGCATGTTCGTTGCAGTCCTGTTGCCTACTCTTGTGGCTCGATTGTGAGTAAAAGTGAGTCTCTGCTAAGTCTTGTGCACAAATATTTTTGTGGTGCTAACTCTGTAAATGTCTTCAGATCTGCAAGATCATGGTTTGAAAACCATATACTTCCTACTGCGCCCAACATGTCTCCCTCAATGCTGACCCCAGGTGGAATCATCGGTGCACCGAAGTCATACTTTGGATTTTTGGGCAGTCTAACTAGCATTGTTGTTGGCTTCCTCAGTGACACATATTCCCTTGGAAAGTTTCCCAGACTTGGATATGATGTTTCTTCTCTCAGGGTTTCTTTTTGTATAGGTGTTGATGCTTTCTTAGTGAATGTTTTTTCTATCTGTGATGTGCATGCTCCTGCCTTTGGTGGCACCATAGATTTCTGCAATTTGGCTCTATCTACAACTCACTTAGCTCTTTGTTCTCTTCAAATTTCCAAATAGTTGACCCTTTCTTGTCACCCCTCATCTTCTTTTATGTGTTGTTGTCATCTGTTTCATTCCTCTTCACGCCAAAATTTGCAGTCCAATCAGATTTTATTCACATTCAATTATTGTCTGGATTCTTCATTAATTTCATATTTTCCAGTGGATCGGGGTCTAGCTTTTCCAACTTGTCAAAATCTTGTTGTCTCTTTTCATTTATGACAACACGTTCCCACCATCTCTTCATCGTGTTTTCTCTTTAACGATTTTCTCGTAATCTCCAGAGGTCTTTATCCTCACTTTTTTTGGGCGCAATTCAATTCTCCTTTTTTCATGTAATTCAATTCTCATTCGTGCACATAATTCAATTCTCTTTCATGTGTGCATTTGATCCGAATTATTTTCAGCACAAAATGAGAGTGGAGATATAACATAGAAATATACAGAGATATTGAGAGAGAAAAATTAATATAAAAGATATATATCGTAAATATAACCAAAGGCAAAGATATACAGTAATACATGATTTCTATTAATGAAAGAAATGTACAGAGACTGTAAAAATACATAGTGAAAGACTCGCTAGAATGGTGCCAGCTTATCTCTGAGAAGAGATGTGACGGCTACTCATGTCTATAAGAAGATGATTGTTACAATGAGGCTCTAAGGGGATTTTTAACATAAGGAAAATCCAAAACCCTAACCCTAAAAGATGAAAATCCAAAATGTTTGCGGGCCCCGATGGAGGTAGTTGATACGTCAACTTCCCGGGGGCGTAACGTTTTCATACGATCTCTGTTTGGGGCGCTTGATACCTCGTTAGAAATATCTATCTGAGGACTACAAATTTCGTGTGAGAAACATTGAAGTAGCTACCATGCTAGTCCCCGTTTTCCCAAAAAACATCGTTTAGGGCCTCAAAACAGCTCCGAAAGTTCAAGACCCGAAAAACTGCTAAAAATAGTAAATTACCAAAATTGCCAGAAAATTGTTTTGAGCCTGTTGGAAAAGATGGGTGGTCACTGATATCCACCTAGATCAATCCTCCCTCCTTAGGAAGAAATGGTCTCCATGGCGTTGAGTTCTCGGGGGAGAGGAAAAAACATTTTTTTAATTTGAATCTTGGTGAGTTACTTGCCTTGCTAGAGATGCCGTGTTGCTCAGTTTGTGGAAGTCTATCATGAACCTGTTGAGGTTGAGGTTGTTCAAAAATTCAAGCTACATGAGAGGACGGTGTGCAGAAGGACAATTTATGCTTTGTTGCAACCTTGTCATTCTACTTCTGTTGGATAGAAGGTGCTTGGGGCGAGGCTATAGTGGTTGAACTATCCTTCTGTTTCCCTTTTGAACAGATTGTGAAGAAGTTGAATTTTGCAGTATGAGATACTACCTTGCAACACTGTTTAGGTGGAACAATAGTTAGAACTAACTCTGGTATTCTGTAGAGATGACCCCCTAGAGAAAGAATGACACTGCAAGGTCGAGACTCATAAACAACATGGCGTCTCCACATATATGGTTGTCCCAAGAGAACATCACATATATCCAGTGGGGAAACATCACATAATACCTCATCCTTGAAGGGATGGATGTTGTATTAAAATTGACACTGTTGTCTAACATGAAGATCTTGTCCTTGGTTAAGCCACTTGATGTTGTATGGTTGCGGGTGTGGTGTTTTCAACAATCCCAACTGTTTAATGACCTTTGCTAAGATGAGGTTCTTTTGGCTTCCACTATCAACAATAAAATGCAATGGGGTCCCCTTCACCCACATCCGTGAATGAAAAAGGTTCTCCCCCTCTTCAGGATCTGTTGGTTCTTCTGGTTGAATTGTTGCGATCGTGACAATAGCAGTGGGCTCTGCGTCGATGATCTGACTCTTACCACTATTTTCAAAATCATATTTTGAATTAGGATTTGGCTCATTGTCTTTGATCTCGGACACCAATGGCCATTTTTTGTGAAATTTCTTGGTGTTTTTCTAGGGGATTTTGTGGAAATTTCACCATTTTTCGGTGTCCTTCTTTGTCTTTCCATGACCCTTCTTTTCCTGTGGCTTAGACTAGTTTTCAAGAAGCTGTTTTTTAGGGCCGCCTTTCTCATACTTTGGTTGTTGCAGATTTGCAGATCTAAAATCCCATTTGTTCTGGTGTTTAAACTTCTTCTTGATTTTAACAACATATCGATAAGCAAAACTGAGTGATGAGGTGTCCATAAAATCCATTTCAATTTGGATATATCTATGTAGAGCCCTGCGGTATTTCAGAACCAAATGTCACTCAGAATATTTGATACCTAGCTTGATGTGCAAGGTAGGGAAGGTATTGGTGAACTCCAAAACTTCTTGGCCCCTCTCTTGTCATAGTGTGGTCCATCTCATGTATTGGTACTCATAGTTTCCAATAGGGTAATATTGTTCCTTTACCGCATCCACAAAAAAATCCTAAGTGGGATCGGCCCCATATATTCTAGACTCCTCTGTGGAACTCTGCTCCCGATAAGTTTCCCACCAATGTTTGACATGGAGGAGAGATTTAAGGAGTGCGAAGGTGATCTTTTCTTTGTCGAAAAAATTGTGAACGAAGAAATAACCTTCTAGCAGGTTTAACCATTTGTCGAGGGCTTCTGCATCTATCTGTCCTTCAAATATAGGAATATCAAAATTAACTTGTACCTTGAAAGGTGAGGTGCCTCCAAAGTGGCCGTTTGATAAAGATGCACCTATTTCTATCGGCTGGTGTTGAAGGATGTGGAAAAAATTCTTCATCATTTCATCACTTTGTCGCGTGAGAGCTTTCTCAGGCAATAGATTGATATGATCATTTGCTTTGTTGTTTTTCTTTTCTTCCTCTATGGAGGGTTTCCTTGGCGTGTGAGGGTGATTTTATTCAAGAGAGACAAGCTCGAGACCCAACTTTCTATACTTGGACCTCATCGGGGACATGCACTGAAAAAAATGATCAAGAGCAGCCTGCTCTGATACCACTGATCCAGATTATTTTCGGCACGAAATGAGAGCAGATATTTAACATAGAAATATACAGAGATATTGAAAGAGAAACAATAATATAACAGAAATATATCAGAAATATAGCCATAGTCAAAGATATACAGTAATACATGATTTCTATTAATGAGAGAAATGTATAGAGACTGTAAAAATACAGAGTGAAAGACTTGCTAGAATGGTGCTAGCTTATCTTTGAGAAGATATGTGACGGCTACTTGCATTTGTAAGAATATGGTTGTTACAATGAGGCTCTAAGGGTCTTTTTAACATAAGTAAAATACAAAACCCTAACCCCGGAATATTAAAATCCAAAAGCTTTGTGGGCCCCGATGGAGGTAGTTGATACATCAACTTCTTGGGGGCGTAACTTTTTCATACGATCTCTGTTTGGGGCGCTTGATACCTTGTTAGAAATATCTATCAGAGGACTACAATTTTTGTGGGAGAAATATCGAAGGAACTTCCATGTTGCTCCCTGTTTTCCCAAAAAAATGTCATTTAGGGCCTCAAAATAGCTCCGGAAGTTCAAGACCCGAAAAACTGCTAAAAATAGTAAATTACCAAAATTGCCAGAAAACTGTTTTGAGCCAGTTGGAAAAGGTGGGTGGCCACTGATATCTACTTGGAACAACATTCCTCTTTATTTCTTCATTTCTGGGACATTTTATTTTTCATTTATTTTTCTGCTAATTTGACTCTTCAAACAAT
Organism: Picea mariana; assembly: GCA_032191745.1. Taxonomy (NCBI): domain Eukaryota; kingdom Viridiplantae; phylum Streptophyta; class Pinopsida; order Pinales; family Pinaceae; genus Picea; species Picea mariana. The sequence continues at coordinate 56,387 of JASDQU010102601.1, read as the reverse complement.
GCTTGATTCAGAACTTCAAGCCTCTTTTTTTTTTTCTCTTTTATTTTATTTTATTTTTAGTATAATACTGATACTATAGTACATGTACTATTCACTCAGAAAAATTCATGGAAGGATGGTTGTCCCTATATAGTTTCAGTCAACTTTCATTGACCAGTCCTTCCATGATTTCCCCATTCAATTTCTCCAACTGAATAGAACCTGCCTCTATCACAAATCTTATCATATACGGACCCAATGAGTGCATTTGGAAATTTAAGGGGTGCTGCAAACATTTATTGTCGTAGAGAAAAACAAGGTCTCACGTATGGAACTTCTTATGTTTAATATGTTTGGCATGCCATGCCTTTTTCACATGCTTTCTAAACCTACTGATGAAATCCTTCGATGAAGCAGTCTTCCTCCAGTTCAACTATCTATGACAATCTTTTCTCTATTGCACCAGAATATGTGAGCTTTGTTAGTGTGGCAATGTACAGACTCAACATAATGAACTCCATAGGAATAACTGCTTCTTGGTCGTATACTAATGTTACATTCGCCTGAGGATTCTAAGGTGTGCTCTTATGGTGATAAATATGGAATTCTTATGTCAAAGAAGCAATCATTTTATTCAAAAAATGGGTCCCTTGATCACTCATAAGGATTCTCGGACATCCAAACCTCATAACAACATTCTCAAATAGAAACCACACAAAAATATCTTAGCTGCAATCTCTGATAGGTTATGCTTCATCCCATCGGGTCAAGTAATATGTTGCAGTGATTATATATCTTTATCTTGACCTTTTTTATGGTGGGTTGATCGGTCCAATGAAATCAACTGCCCATTTATCAAAAGAATGTAATGTAACTTGCAATATTAAAGGCATATCATATCTTTTGTATGGCTTCTGAACTCACTGACATACATCACAGGTCTGATAGAACTCCTTAGCATCCTTATGAAGGGTGGGCCACCAAATTCTTGCATGTAAATTTTTTTGAGCCATCTCTTTCCATGCATAGTGGCCTCCTCAAATTCATTTGTGTGCCTCCGATAATATCACAGGACTCTCGTGCTCGAATACACATCACCGAAGAATACCATTTGTGCCTAAATTTTACAAATTTTCTGCAATAAGATGATAATGTGTTTCTTTTACTACTAACTATTTCTTCTACGCAATTGTAAAGACGAGTCAGGCTACTCTTGTGATCAAGAACTAGATAATATCCACAAGTTAATCATCGACCATCTGTACTACAAACAAGTGTGCATCTGGTATACCATCATGCATATTTCCTATATCTTCCCATGTTAATCTATGTGACAAATGGTTAGGTCCTGTATTTAATTTTCATGGTTTCACAATCACTTAAAAATCATACTCCTAAAATAATAAAAACCATGTGCATATCCTCCCCCCCAACACTAGCTTATTGACTAAGTATCTCAACACATAATGCTCCATGTACATATTAAACTGTGATCCCAATAGATAATGCCTAGACTTTTGTGGTGCATACACCATTGTCAGTCCTTCATGCTCTGTAATAGTATAGCTTTGTTCAGTAGTCGACAACTTTTTGCTGGAAAATGTAATGGGATGATCCAAGTCTCCTTCCCCTTGTTGAGCTATAATTGCGCATAATGCTATAGATGATTCATCTATGTGGATGTTGGCAACATGATGAAGTGGAAAGAGGACTTCAATCCTCAATGAGCTTTGACTCACCCTAGCACCACCCTACCACCCTAAACTCAAAAAATTATGTTACATCACTAAATATTTCAACACATCCTGAAAAATTTACATTTTTGTTCCTATGAACTGTTACAGTATCATCTTCCACCTCACTTCTCACAGTCATACATGATAAGAGTTCACCTTCATGTATGTGGATGCGTAACAATTWCAATGTGAAAAAACTTTGACCACATCAAAATCCTTTTAGTTACGATTTTGTCTAAATAAATTCTGATGATTATATTGTGGAAAAACTTTGACCATATCAAAATCCTGTCAGTTACAATTTTGTCTAAATAAAGTATGTGGATGCATGATTGTTACATTGTGGACAAAATTTGACTAAATAAAATGGACCAAGTCTTTGTACGAATGTGCTCATATTATCCGAGCATCTCATGAAGAATGACACAATAATTTCATTATGGTCTACAAAGCATCCACTACACAGATAGAACTAGAGAGAAAGACTCAAGTCACAAGTATTCATCTTGTTGCACTTGTCCTCCAGTGTGCCTACTGAATCTCCCCATTAGACTATAAGTGCCCCTGGTGACTCATTTTGTTTCATTCTACTTTGTACTTCATCTAGTCACACTCCACTACACCATTCATCGAGCTACCTCAAGGTGCCCTGCAGATTTTCATATGTCTAGTGTTCCACACACTCTGTCGTTTGCTCAAAACATCATCGTGTTGCAGCATAAAAATCCTTTGAGTCATTCTGCAATCACGGATAAGGTAATTTTCCACATTCCACTTTACTTTTGAACTGCGTTGTACGTTATCCTCCTATTATGAACGCTCTTTGGGCATACACAATCACTTCTTTGATTTATTTTTCGTTGTTGATCCCTTCATCCTCCAATCATTTTGTGCACTTTTGTTTTCAACCTTTCACAATTTCTTCTAGGAGTTCCATTTCATGTGGATCTACAATAGTATAATAGAAATAATCCTTCCGCGCACTTCCTCTTCATGTGTGCCATGTTGACATCAATGACAACATATGCTCAACATAATACCTCTTTTTTATTGATGGAAACTCTTATTGTCGACTTGCTCCCCCTGTCAGTGTGTTCCTCTGGTCTTCACTCCCCCTTGTTGTATGATCCTCTTTATCATAGTTGTCTGTTTCTCCCCCTTTAACATCAATGGAAAAGGGAACTATCATTATGAGTGCGCACATCCTGAGAGTGACTCCCTCTATCAGAATGTTTTATTTCATGCTGCTCAATTTCTTATGTTGCTCCCCCTGAGACTAGGAAGGTCTTTCAACATCCTCCAACCTGTCATGAAGATTTATGCGCCTAAATGAGGAGTGGGAAGGACTCCCAACTACTTTCTAAGGTACTCATAGGAGGCCCTAGGTAATTTATTGGTAAATATATCTGCAATATTCTTTTTAGAAGGAACATATTCTAATTTAACCACCTGATCCTGAACCTGTTCTCTGAGAATGTGACAGAACAAGATTTTTGGAGAGATTAATAACACTTGTATTTTTGCACATGATAGAAACAGGTTGATCATAGGGAGCTTGACTATCCTTGATATTGGTGTTTATCCACGACACATGTGTACAATAGGATGTTGTAGCTATATACTTTACTTCAGCTATAGAAAGAGAAATGGAAGTTTGTTTCTTCCTGAGCCAGGATACTAAACAACTCCCAAGGAAGAATGCACCTCCACTAGTATTGTTTCTATCATAAATACTTATTTCCCAATATGCATATGTATAATCTCTGAGAACGAGGTTTGTGTTTTTTGTATACCACAATCCATAATGAATAGTGCCTTACAAATACCTAAATATGCTTTTGACTGCAAGAACATGAGTTTCCTTATGATTGGCTTGAAATCTACCTACCAGACCCATTGCTTGTATGATTTCGGGCCTTGAAGCTATGAGATAGAGTAAACTACGTATCATAGACCTGTACATGGTCTAATCCACTTTTGGAGTGTCATCATCATTGCTGAGTTTACAAC
>JASDQU010102601.1:0-21649 GCA_032191745.1 Picea mariana | reverse complement strand
GAAAAGTCCTATTGGTTGAAGATCTGAAGCATAATCTCCTCAGTGTCAGAAAAATATGTGATCAAGGATACACTCTTACGTTTGACTCCCAAAATTGTAAAATCAAAGAAAATAACTTAGGAAGATTGGTTGCAACTGCAAAAAGAAGACCAAACAACATATACATCCTAGACATGAAGAAGAGAGAGAATATAGAAGCCACAGAAAAGGACTCCAAGGAAGAAAAAGTCCCAAAGCCCAAAAATAAGGATGAAGTATTATTGAGTGCCACATGTTTAGGGGGAGCAGCCCCAAAGAAGAGAGTTACCTTTTTCCATTAAACTCAGGGAGAGAAGCCCTACCCTTTTCCATTGATGTCAAAGGGGGAGAGAAATCAGGATTATGATGATAAGGGGATCATGAGTGTTGCTATCAATGAAAAAGGGGGAGATTGTTGGAAGATTGGTTGTTTTCATTGATGTCAACCCTAGTCATGGGTTTTGGACCACAAGATTGATGAAGGTATTTGGACATGAAGGGAAATGCACATGAAGATACAAAACCCATGGATGGATAGTATACATCATGCTATTTGTGGTGGTATGTGGGATGCCACATGGATCCTCATGGTTGAGGAGAAATGATTTTTTGAAGATGACAAAGTGAATTGAAGAAGGAAGTACATGTAGGCCCTGAAGATAATTAAAGAAAATAATTACAAAATAAGAAAGTGTTAGGTCGGCCTAATGTTAAAAGGAAGTGACATAAATGGTATAAATACACATCATTATACATTCATTTGATACACAAGTCGAATTTCAGAGGAAATCAGAAGTAAAGAAGGCGGGATTTCAATGGAGGATGAAGTCTTTTGGTGATGTGTTCTAAGGTATGTCATTTTCAAGTCATCTTACCATTTTCACTATAATGTTTTTTCTAGAACGATTTAGATGGTGAAATTTATATGGCATTGAGAAGACATATCAAGGTACATGTGGTAAAAGTTTCAACTCTTGATTTTCAATAATTATGGATATACATTCTATGGAAGATAGGGTTTTTGACCAGTCCTAAAGCTAGTCAATAAACATGTGTTCCGGGTAAAACAATCATAACTTTTTCATAGAGAATCCAAATGAAGTGGGACAAATTTCATTGGAAATAGTACAAAAATTAGTTTCTTGTGTGCGAGTTTTAGAATCTAATGTTAAATATTGAGTGAGGGGTAGTCTATACAAGTTTGCTCGCCTGAATAAACCAGATTTGAATAAAGTCTATGTTGACGAGCGAAATCGATCGTCCGTCAACTGAGAGAGTGGATCCGGTCCGGGGTTGTCTAATAACCCAAGCCGTTTGGAATGAACCACCCTGATGGGTTTAGCGGCTCCGTTAGCCGATCTAAGGTCCTAATAAAAAAAAACAAAAACTAATCTAAACTAACTAATCTAAAACTATATAAAACAAATTAAACTAACTAATAAACTAATCTAATTACAACTAACTACTAAACAAACATAAACTAAAACTAATTATTAAAGAAAACCTAATCTAATTATTAAAGCAATATAACTTATTCACAAAATGTACAACATTGACAATTTACAGATTTAATTAAAACCTGAAAAACTCATTAAAATTCTGCCCTAAGACAACGAGAGATATTTTTATTGCTTTTATAATTTTATGAACATAAATAAAACAGAAAAATAACTAAACTAAATTACTAATCTAAACTACAAATATATCTAACTAAAATACTAATAATATACTAAACAAATAAATAACAAATTGACCTGGAAACGCTCTAGGTTTGTCCCGTGTATGATGGCTGTGGTAGCAGATCGGAGGAAGGAAACTCGCACCGAATAATCCAGATGCTTCTTGTAAACGATAGTTGCAATTATCTTTAAGTTTGTTTACAGGACAAACAAGACATAAAAATCACAACAATTATATGATTTATAAATCTCCACAGTTAGGTAAACCTGTTATGCAAAGACTTATACAGAATAATCCAGTTGATGAAGAAGAAAAATCTGTCATTCATAAACTGAATCAAGTAATTGCTATGTTTTTAAATACTGGAAGAAATCAGACATGGATCATATTAATTAATTCGTATCATTTTCAAAAGACTAAGATAGCTAAAGTAGTCATTAATCAAATGCAAATTGATAACATAAACATGAAACAAAAGATTGATATTATGAAAAGCTAAAGCTGTAGTAGAACATCAATTTCTGTCTCAGTCTATATTAGATATCCATAATCCTAGTTCTCCCACAAGCAAGGATGATCCTTAGTACAAAAATAATAAGTATTTAAAGGTTTTCCATAGGGTAAAACCTCCCTTTGGAAGTTATAAAACTGTTTACATGAAATCTGGGAAAATATCCCAAAGTTGTCTAAACTAGGAAATTAAAATAAAACTAAAACATACAAATATCCCCTAAACTGTCCATCAAATCCCGTGAAATTCGAATTCACTTGAAAAGGACAAAGATGAACAAATTAGAAGGATCTTTTACTAATAAAATGATAGAAAATTTAATTCAATAGACTAGCTACAGAATCATCTGATTCTGTAGCTAGTCTAAATAAGGTACAKAATTAGCATTGTAATTAATCGAAAATCTCTTAAAAGATTTCAGTTTAATTGACATCAATAATCATTTGAAAAATGAATCATTTAATTCGAATTTATCATATCATTCAAAACTAAACAAGATCTGAATCAATGAATGCCTACAGAGATAGGCRTATTCTATTTCTTGTGTCACCATAAAATCAAATGAATAGAAGCATAATTCAACCATCGTGAAATTGTTTGGTATCAATTTGAAATCGACACAATCAAAACAAATCGCATACAATCGTTATGCTATCTCATCAGCAAGGGATACGATTGAAACCAAACAAGATCGCTATCAAATCATTATCACTGTGTTGACATAGCCACGAATAGATTAATTCAAACTGGCATGAAAATCAATTTAAACAAAATCATAACAAGATCAATTGATTAGCAACAAAATTCATAATTTGTTATTGCAAATTGGGCAAATAGGATTGATCGACTTTGATCAAAACGAGATTGTTCCAATCAAACGAATCACAACTGGGTTTGACCAATTCGTTTTACAGTTTTACAACCAGACAGAGCAGTTATCATAATTCGGAATCCAATTCCTAAAAATGATCGAACTAACAACGATCCGATCAAGTGAATCAATCGGATGGGTTTAACAATAGTCATTGTTCCATAATTCGGGCGTATTTGCACAGGTTAAATGAGATCATTGTTTTTATAAAAACAGAGTATTTCTAACCAAAATGAATTGAACAGAGTGGTACTCATGATTTGGAAAATCATATAACACAGCATATCGTAACAAGTCTCCTCCCGAAAAAATTTACCAATCACAGCATACAAATGATAATGATATCGAATCCGAGCAAAATTGTATTCTAAATTTAGCATAAAAACTTGTCGTGCGGAGTAGATACAAAACGAATTGTATTGAAAACACACCATTACTTTCTTACTTCACTCAGACAAACTTAGCAAATGAAATCCAAATGAATAACCATTCAAATCCAATAAAAATATATGAGCAAATCATATATCAAATCGAAATTCCTTCTATTTTTATCAAAACGAAACCATGTACAGGATGATCACCGAATGACAGAGGCATTTGGATGAGTGACTGAGCTATTTAAAAACTGAATTAAAATCATTATATCAACCTAGATTATTTACAAAACAAAACGATGTCAAAACCATAGTTGTATAGCGACGAGGCTGCTTGATTATGCCAATTTGGAATTTACAACGGTCGTGGCTAATTCTATGTTTTTGAAAAGAATGGAGCCAGTTGTCTTTTTCTTTTTATCTGTTGCTTGGAGCTTAGCTTTTTGACTGGTTAGCACTGCAATTTGATCTTCCAGTGATTGAATCTTTGATTGGAGTATGGGAACATCAATGTAGTATCGTTCTAACTGTGAATCGCATTGGTCACAGGGTGACTGTGTGGGTTTAGAAAGAGCAGGCGAGGGTTTGGCCAAATGACCGAGGGTTTCACGAGGCAATTCAATACCTGGGTAGTCAGGGTCATTCTTTAGGCAGGGGGGAAGGTTTGATATGAAATCATAAGGGGGTTCAGGACATAAACCCTGCGAGTAGGGGTACTCGCTGGCTAAGAAACGTTCAACATCAGAATCAAAATTCTCACTTAGGACGATAGGGTTGGAATCGGCATAGGGTTTTGGTTTGTTTCTGGCCATTCTCAAAATGAGTTGGGCATTCCTTTTACCCTTAGCGTTAGCAGTAGGGTTTTCCTTGGGATTTTTGCTCATAGGATTTTTAATAGCCTCTGTACTCTTAGTTACAGTGTCGGGTAAAACAATAGGAGGGTCGACCAAGGGTTTAGGCAGTAGGAGATGTAAGGGTACAGGTGGTTTGTCAACCTGTACAGTGTTCGGATCCTCGAAACCATTCCGAGCAACGAAAGCACTCCAACTATCCCCGTGCAAACTCAAATGATAAACAATGACAAGTTTGATAAGCCCATGGTGGAACAGGCTGCTATCAGCCTTCTGCCTCTTAAACTTTTTCAACATTTTATACAGGCTACGATGAAAGTAGAAAGGCATGTTTAAAGGATACCCTATAAAAATCATTAGCAAACCCAGGTGGTAGAGGAACCCAAATCCGTATCGACCTTTACAAGTCACGAACTGCTTGACTAGCATTAATAAGTCGTGCCATCGTGGTTTGAGCGTAGATATGAGCATACCTCTATCACAAGAGGTGACTTTGCGCGACAGGAACAACAGTGTCCACGGGACCTCCTCGACCTTACAATTCTTAAACCAACGTTGTCCTATGGCAGGTAACCCTGTGGAAAGACTGATAAATTTCTCATCAATTTCTAACTGTATGTCACCCACCTTGGCTCTACATCCATCGAAGGTCATGGAAAACTGTCGTGCTACACAGAGATTAAAACCCTCAAATCGTTTCATGAAGGTAAGCCATCCGTTGTCCTCCAAATCTTGGCGGGCATTGTCAAACATTAACAAGGCTTGATTGTCATTTGGCTCGACCCGCACGACTGGTGCCATGGAGCCGAGCACATGGTAAGCCGAGGGTTTGTATCACCAACACACACAGGAGCAGAGCTACCTGAGATAATAGAAGTGAACGAGAATAAGGGATAATCATAAATGCAAGCATGCGAAGGTGGTGGAGTCTGCCATGCAAAATATTCATTACCCAAGTACAATCGCCGATTTACATAGTTGTTCAATCCATAATAGTAGTTCAACCATCGAGTCATGTGCCCAACTAATGAAATCAAATGTGTATACCAATGCATGCAAACGTTATGCCATAGTTTTTAAACACCCGAGTTATAAATCAAAACCAAAATCAACTATGCGCCAATGTATCAGCTCATATAATCAAAAGTTTAACCGAGGTGCCAAACGGTATTCATATAGTCGACAAGCCAAAAGTTATGAAAAGATTAACATAAGGATTATATCAAAAGACATATATATAAAAAATTTAATCATAGCCCCTATGCATTTTCATAGAATCAATGATCAGGCAAGTCATATAAAGTGCAAATCCAAATGCTAAATCCCTTACAAACTCAATAAAACCAAGTTATACAATCAATCGAAGTATGAGAACCGATTAGAGGATCTTGCCAGTTGTATAATGATCAATAAAAGGTAAGAGCAATAGGAATAATGACAAGAGAGATATTGACAGTTTAGATAATGATCGAAATACGACTTCTAAAGGAGAAGTTTTCACGCTTACAGTCGTGAAAACTTAACGAAGACAAATGTGCAAATGTCACAAAAATGAAAATGTCGTTTATTGAAAATTGCGACGAAAAAAAGTGATGTTTGCAAAACATAGGTGTAGGCAGCTTATAAGATAATAAAAAAAAATGAATTGGATGCCAACAATGGCGACACACTGGTAGAAGCAGTTATCTCTGTCAAAATAAACAAATTCAGATTAGGACAGCAAAGATAATTCCGATTCAAAATTAACAACCAGAAAATCGTACAACATCATCATTAACCATCTTTTCCAGCAGTGTTTCAAAAGATGAAAACTGATAACAAACTTAAGACCAGCAAGTCACGATATTAAAGAAAAAATATATGATACTGTTGGCATGGCCACTGGTGCCAGCAGGCATCCATAGCCTCAACAGGGTTGCCATTTAACCCACTCTGACATCTGTATCCTGCCAAGAAGTTCTGGATCAAAATAAAGGACATTAAAGAGGTTTCCTTTTTTTTTTTGCAAATTTTCATATACTCGACATTGCTTCGCTGCCAGCAGGCCTGTTCAGTACCCCGACGAAGTTGTCTTGGTGCCATGCATGCATTTACCCGCTACCAACAGACCTGTTCAGTATCCCGACGGGTCAGTATCCCGACGGGTTTACAAGCACTTCCCACAACTCTTATTCATAATTTTTTTTTATTTTTTTTTATAGATATATATTTGAGCGGGGTGACGCTGAAAACCTTGATATTTTAACATATTTTTTTAGACCTGTCCTTTAATTAGATCCAGAGATGTTTTATTTACAAAAACAACTTCCTAAGACAGGGAGACATCTTCTGAGTCATTCCTTTACAGAAAAGGGATAGCGTAAAAAGATAATAGAAGATCATGAAAAACTTTGCTTAGAGATCGAGATCAGTCAACTTCTTTTAAACAACAGATTTTTCCAACACAGATATAAGTTTAAGAAATATACCATTGATGTTTGTACAAATTTTCAGAAGTTATTTCAGCGAAGGAATTTTCTATCGTCTTTGTCTGAATAGCTCAGTGTATAGTCATGTGTATTTTTCAAAAAACACAAACTGATAAATTCAAATCAAAATCAAAACAGAAAGCAAATGGAAACGCAAACAAAAATGAAATACTTACATAATATACAAGGGTAGTTATCACACAAAGTATCTCTTCAAGGCTTGGCCATTCACTGGGTAGGTGTCAAGCTACCCTTCAAGATTCTGCAATCGAAAGGAACTAGGACCCAACTTTTCAACAATGAAAAACGGTCCAAGCCATAAGTTTTGAAATTTTGTGTGTTCTCCCTTTCCCTCATGCGGTTTGTACCACTTCAAGACGAGATCACCTACTTCAAAATTCCTATCGGAACCAGAATTAGAATCGAACCAGCTTTTAACCAATTGTTGATGTTGATCTAACTTACATTTAGCTTGTGCTCTTACTTCTTCTAGCTTCATCAAAGTGTTAATTCAACTTTCTAAAGGGGGACAATCTTCTTCTTGGACTTTTTGTGAGAACTGAAGCGAAGGAAGAAGAATGTGAGGTGGTAGAATTGCTTCTCTGCCATAAAAGAGAAAAAAGGGGGAGTTGCCTATGGTAGATTTTGGCATTACCCTATCAACCCACAGCGCGTTCAACAACGCATTGTGCCAATTTTTGTGATTTTCAACCACGGTCCTCTTGATAATTTTAATCAAGTTCTTGTTTGTTGATTCTGCTAATCCGTTGTCCTGGGGGTAGTAACTAGCAGAATACTTCAGCTTTATTCCTTTTTCCAAAGCAAAATCGCTCATCTCAAGAGAAGAAAAGTATGAAGCGTTGTCAAAGACTAGAAAATCAGGGATACCAAAACGAGTGATAATATTCGAGTTTAGAAAAGTGATTACCTGACTAGTGTTGACAGTTCTTAACGCAACAGCTTCAGACCATCGAGTAAAGTAATCTGTGGCTGTCACAATATACTTGTGTTATTGCGAGGACAGAGGGTTAATTGGACCTATGATATCAAGGCCCCATTGTTGGAAAGGAGAATCTACTGAAACGGGTTGCAAGGGAAAGGATGGTTTTTGCAACCCCCCTGATGCTTTCTGACAGATGATACATTTACGACACAAGGTATGGGCGTCCATAAAAAGCGTGGGCCAGTAGTAACCGGCTCTTAAAACCTTATGGGAAGTTGTGTCACCATCGAAGTGACCACCATCTTCTCCTGCATGTAATTTGAGCAAGACTTTTTCTGCTTCGTCCTTTTCAAGACAGCGCATCAGTACGCCGTCAAAATTCTGACGAAACAGTACACCAATAACCAAATTAAAGGAGGCAGACTTTAGCCTCAAGCTCTTCTCTTAGGGGGGTCTAAGTGATGAGGTGGTGACCCATATTCAAGACAGAATCTAATATCATCGTACCAGGGACTAACAAGGTTTTGTGTGCAACAGATCAAAGTTTGATCGCTTTGTCCTAGGTTTGACATATCACTATCTTCTTGCTGTCCTGTTTTCGAATCAACAACCAACTTACACAACCCTTGGCCTCTCACAATCTGAGCTGGGGTGATTTCTAAGTCATACTCCTGCAAGGAGGTGACCCAGTTAGCTCTCTTTTCTCCTAACTCCTTCTGCACTAACAAGTTCCTTACGGCAGGGTAGGGGACAATGACTTTCGTCCTTGATTTCAAAAGATAGGACTGGAAGTGCTTAATTGCTTTGAAAACATCGTAGGCTTGCTGATCCACTGTTGGATAGTTAATTTCAACACCTTTGAAAGTAGATCTCATAAAGGCGATGGGTACTTCGTGGTTCTTGGCATTCTTCTGAGTTTGGATGGCAGCATAGGAATGGTCAGAGGCAAAAGTATAGAGTGTAAAATATTGAGAGAAGTCAGGACTCATGAGAGACGCAGCATCTATTATGGCCTTCTTTATGGCAGTGAAAACTTTATTTTCTGTGGGTCCCCAGTGATATTGGATGTCTTTCTTGATAAAATTCTGTAAAGGCCTAACCATTTCAGAGAAACTGGGGACAAATCTTCTCACGAAGTTAATCTAGCCTAAGAAAGAATGCATGGATTTTTTGGATGTAGGAGGGGGAAGTTTAGCAATGGCCTGAGTCCTCTCGGGGTCAATAATCATTCCTTCGCTAGACACTATGAATCCTAGGAGTTTACCCTGTTCTACTGCAAAGATGGATTTTTTGGGGTTCAAGGAGATGCTGTATTTACGACATCGTAGCAGAACGGCTCGTAAGTGAGCTAGATGATCGTCTTTGTTTTTAGAATAAACAGTCTCATAATCTAAGTAAACTACGATGGAGTGATTGATTAAGCCTCGAAAAGCAATGTACATTTCTCTCTGAAAGGTAGTACCAACATTAATCAATCCAAAGGGCATTTTACGATAAGCATAAGTGCCCCATGGGATACGGAAGGTAGTTTTGAGTTGGTCTGGTGGAGACATCAGGACTTGGTTGTATCCAGAGAAACCATCTAACAAGGATAGCCTCTCAGAAATAGATGCCTATTGAAGGATCTGTTCCATGGGTGGGACAGGATAGTTGTCTTTGTCAGACGCTCTATTGAGGTTTCAGAAATTGACGCAGAGTTGGATTTCCCCGTTTTTCTTCCGAACTGGGACAAGGTTGGACACCCATTGAGTGTGCCTAACAGGAAAAATTATTTTAGCACTTAGGAGTTTATTCAATTCTTTTTGAACGGTTCTAGCTTAGGGTGCATCTTCCTCAGTTTCTGTTGGAAGGGTAAGGTTAAGGGCTTCATCGGGAAGACATGCTGTATGATATTAGGGTCGAAAGTTTTAAGATCATTATACGTCCATGCAAAGACATCCTTAAATTCTTTAAATAATTTAACAAAAGCATCTTTTTCTTGTCTAGAACATCCCAAGCCTAGGTTAATGCATTGAGGATTTTCACTAGTTCCTAAGTTCACTTTTTCATAAGACAACGAGTAACTATTGGTTTTACAGTTGACCGTATTTTTAAATTTATCTTGAAAATCATAAAACTTCTCTAATCTAACTATGGATTTGGGTATGGAATTTTCCATGTCCGATAGTGCTTCAAGAGATTTCGGATTAGGTATTACCGTAAAATCATGCAAATTGTCATCGTGCGTGCATTCATCTATCACCGTGCCTTGAAAGGTTTCTTCCATGTGTAGAAAGTTGATAATCTGCTGATCGTCGTCAAATACTCTCCAGTTTGTGATATTGTCAGGAATAGATGGTCGAAACAATAGCTCGATAGAGAATGCGTCTGGGGACAAGCCTTCTGTAGGAAGAAGTTTAGAGGCTACATTAGCTAATAGATCTACTTCARCATTATTTAATCTAGGAATGGAATTTATATTGAAAGCGGAAAATTTACTCATTAAGTTCCATACCTCAGACTGGTAKCTTTTGGGATGTGGAGAAAGACAGTGGATAGAATATCTTACCTGTCTAACCACTATTTCAGAGTCGCCAAATACAACCAGGTTTTGAATGTTCATATCCAGAGCTTTTATGAGACCTTGCAGTAAAGCCTCATATTCTGCAGTATTGTTAGTGCATTCAAATTCTAGTCTACAAGCCATTAATGTATTGTTACCTGTCGGATCGATAATGATGCATCCTGCACCAGCTCCTTCTTTAGACTTAGAACCATCGAAATACAAAGACCAAATTTTATTTCCATCGGGCACATGGGATTGTTGTATAGAAGTTGTTGGTTGCATATATGCTACGATCTCGGACTTCTGTTCTGTATTGATGATAGGTGAAGCCTCGGCCATGAAATTGCCAAAGAAGGTGTCCATCCCTTGGACTTCGGGTGAATCAACAAAAGGTGTATATGGTTCGTTAGGATCGTTCAAATTTGTGACCGTGAACTTAAGGTAGTGCTCATGATTCACTATGATCTTATTAGGCTTATCGTTCTCTGGGAGCCATAAGTGAGATCAGTCTATCACGAAGTAACCATGTAGCTTCTCCGACCAGTCCCTGCTTAAAAACAGACCATACACTTCTGGAATATCCACAACAATTATATCAACAATCTGATGAACCTTTGGGTTAGATGATAATCTAATCAATACATTTTTTAGTTCGCCTATAACTTTAACATTGGTTCGATCACGTTGTATGATTTTCAAAGTAGATGGTTCCACTTCAGTGTTAATATTTTGGCAGACAGACCAAGGCATCACATTGGATGACGCTCCTAAGTCCACCATACAATTATGCACGTTTCTATTGAAAATTTCGAAAGTTAACAAGAAAGGAGGTACATTTTTGCGAGCACTAAGAGTAGTAGCTTGTGGCTTTTTACTCGCAGTGTTTAAAGCTACTTTGTCTACATTATTTACATTGTTTACATTATTTACAGGGACTATAGGAAGGCTTCCTTTATCTCGAGGATCAAGATTATTTTTAGTGGAAGTCTTCTGCGGAACTTTGCTTTGCACAACCTTGCTACCACTTGAGTTACCATTTTTGTCGTTCTCTGAAATATTTTGCAACATTTTTTTAAGCAGAAATGGAAACTTCAATAACTCATAAATAGAAATGTTAGCCCTTAACTTTTTAAGATCTTCAACAACATCATAATCTAAGTTGGGGTTCACATTGCTCTATTTAGTCTCAACTGATTTAGATTGCTTTGGAGGCGAAGTTGTAGTGTTTTCTGTAGAAGGTTTGTTTGATGTCTTACTCCTAGTATTATAAGGGTGAATTGTCTCAAAATTATCTTGAAAGATGCTATCAGAGAAGTGTCCAAAGATGTTTAGAGAAGACTCTTCTTCTTGAACCATTTCTTGTTCAACTTCCTCTTGAGGGATCTCAGGGGGTATCAAGTTATCTTGGGCTTCTAGAATTGTTTGAAGGGCGCATTGCAAACTTTCTAGATTTAGGCCTTCGGGGTTTAGGTTAGGTCGGTTGGTAGGAAAAGGATTTCGGAAAGGGGGTTTGTAGGGTCCTTTACTTGAAGCTTCTTCGGTTGACCTTTTTAAGTCTATAACTTGATTCGACAGTTTTTGAACAACTTTAGTTAAGTTTTCCAAATCAGAGTTTTCAGGTTGTGTTTTACTTTGAGTAGGTCTGGGGAGAATTTCAATCTTCTTTTTGGAAGAAGAACTAGTCTCGGTTTCGTTGCTAGAAGAGTCTTTAAGACTAAGTATGTCTTTTTCAATCTGGCTGGCCTCCTCAAAGGCCTCTAACAACGTGGCTTTCTTGGATCATTTAACCCAAATGGCTATACTTTGATGCAAAGATTTAGTGTAGTAAGCTATTATAAGACTCTCGGCAGGCATAGAATCTACAGGGATTCTGTTTTTAAGTGTTAAGAATCTTTGATTAAAGTCTTTAACTTTTTCTTTTGGGTTCATTCTTAAGCTAGAAAGATCCATGACTAGGACTTTCGGAGGTTTACCATCTCCGAATTTTTCCAAAAAGCATGACTCAAACTTTTCCCAAGACACGATGGTATGGGGTTGTTAGGCAAAGTACCAGGTGGATGCATTGCCCTCAAAAGTATAAGGGAACAACCTACAGACAACGTCTTCATGTTCGACATTGCGGAGTCTAATGGCTAGCATAATTTTTTTTATGTGATCTTCAGCGATTTGTTTGGAGTCAGGATCAAACTTGGGAAGCCATTTCTTTGGGTGTTTAGGTAAAGGGTGCTGAGCTTCAGGTACAGCTACAACATCCTGATCAAGCCAGGGTCTAGCAGGATTGTTCTAATTTTCCATTGGGGTAGTGGGTGTGGAAGGCTGAGAAGGAAAATTGCCTTCATCTGGCAAGGAATCTCCTCCAGAAGAGGAAGGAGATGATGGAGGTGGTGAAGGAGGTATCCCAGATCCTCCTGCAGTAGAATTTGAGGTTGGATCTATGGGATTCATAGTGAGGTTAGTGTCTCCTAATTGTTCTCTGATATCAGAGAATTCTAAAGGTTGACCCCACAGACGGTTTGGTTGCCTAAGATGAGATAAGGAACTATGCGTTTTTATAAGAGATTAGTGGACAATATCTTGTATGTCACCACCTGTAGGATTAGGGGTTGCTGGCTCAACTGTGATCTGTGGATCGTCGGTTGAAGTAGTTGTTGTTTGAGGGGGAATATTATCGTTTGAATGGCTTCTGGTCACTATAGGTGATTGATTAGGGGGGGAGGAGTCTTGCAACTGCCTCATGCCATTAATTAAGTTCAGGCCCTCCTTCTAGCGCTATTTGTTGACGGGCGAAATCGACCGTCCGTCAACTGAGAGAGTGGAATCGGTCCGGGGTTGTCTAATAACCCAAGCCATTTGGAATGAACCACCCTGACGGGTTTAGCGGCTCCGTTAGCCGATCTAAGGTCCTAAGAAAACAAAACGAAAACTAATCTAAACTAACTAATCTAAAACTATATAAAACAAATTAAACTAACTAATAAACTAATCTAATTACAACTAACTACTAAACAAACATAAACTAAAACTAATTATTAAAGCAAACCAATCTAATTATTAAAGCAATATAACTTATTCACAAAATGTACAACATTGACAATTTACAGATTTAATTAAAACCTGAAAAACTCATTAAAATTCTGCCCTAAGACAGCGAGAGATATTTTTATTGCTTTTATAATTTTATGAACAGAAATAAAACAGAAAAATAACTAAACTAAATTAATAATCTAAACTACAAATATATCTAACTAAAATACTAATAATATACTAAACAAATAAATAACAAATTGACCTGGAAACGCTCCAGGTTTGTCCTGTGTATGATGACTGTGGTAGCAGATCGGAGGAAGGAAACTCGCACCGACTAATCCAGAGGCTTCTCGTAAACGATAGCTGCAATGCTCTTTAAGTTTGTTTACAGGACAAACAAGACATAAAAATCATAACAATTATATGATTTATAAATCTCCACAGTTAGGTAAACTTGTTATGCAAAGACTTATACTGAATAATCCAGTTGATGAAGAAAAAAAATCTGTCATTCATAAAATGAATCAAGTAATTGCTATATTTTTAAATACTGGAAGAAATCAGACATGGATCATATTAATTAATTCGTATCATTTACAAAAGACTAAGATAGCTAAAGTGGTCATTAATCAAATGCAAATTGATAACATAAACATGAAACAAAAGATTGATATTATGAAAAGCTAAAGCTGTAGCAGAACATCAATTTATGTCTCAGTCTGTATTAGATATCCATAATCCTGGTTCTCCCACAAGCAAGGATGATCCTTATTACAAAAATAATAAGTATTTAAAGGTTTTCCACCGGGTAAAACCTCCCTGTGGAAGTTATAAAACTGTTTACATGAAATTTGGGAAAATATCCCAAAGTTGTCTAAACTAGGAAATTAAAATAAAACTAAAACATCCAAATATCCCCTAAACTCTCCATCAAATCCCATGAAATTCGAATTCACCTGAAAAGGACAAAGATGAACAAATTAGAAGGATCTTTTACTAATAAAATGATAGAAAATTTAATTCAATAGACTAGCTACAAAATCATCTGATTATGTAGCTAGTCTAAATAAGGTACAGAATCAACATTGTAATTAATCGAAAATCTCTTAAAATATTTCAGTTTAATTGACATCAATAATCATTTGAAAAATGAATCATTTAATTCGAATTTATCATATCATTCAAAACTAAACAAGATCTGAATCAATGAATGCCTACAGAGATAGGCTTATTCTGTTTCTTGTGTCACCACAAAATTGAATGAATAGAAGCATAATTCAACCATCGTGAAATCGTTTGGTATCAATTTGAAATCGACACAATAAAAACAAATCGCATACAATCGTTATGCTATCTCATCAGCAAGGGATACGATTGAAACCAAACAAGATCGTTATCAAATCATTATCACTATGTTGACATAGCCACAAATAGATTAATTCAAACTGGTGTGAAAATCAATTTAAACAAAATCGTAACATGATCGATTGATTAGCAACATAATTCATAATTTGTTATTGCAAATTGGGCAAATAGGATTGATCGACTTTGATCAAAACGAGATCGTTCCAATCAAATGAATCACAACTAGGTTTGACCAATTTGTTTTACAGTTTTAAAACCATACAGAGCAGTAATCATAATTCAGAATCCAATTCCTAAAAATGATCGAACTAACAACGATCCGATCAAGCGAATCAATC
Source organism: Picea mariana (assembly GCA_032191745.1). NCBI lineage: Eukaryota > Viridiplantae > Streptophyta > Pinopsida > Pinales > Pinaceae > Picea > Picea mariana. The sequence goes on along the minus strand of JASDQU010102601.1, from coordinate 6,658 downwards.
AGTTGGGTTTAACAATAGTCATTGTTCCATAATTCGGGCGCATTTGCACAGGTTAAATGAGATCATTGTTTTTATAAAAACAGAGTATTTCTAACCAAAATGAATTGAACAGAGTGGTACTCGTGATTTGGAAAATCATATAACACAGCATATCGTAACAAGTCTCCTCCCGAAAATATTTACCAATCACAGCATACAAATGATAACGAGATCAAATCCGAGCAAAATCGTATTCTAAATTTAGCATAAAAACTTGTCGTGCGGAGTAGATACAAAAACGAATTGTATTGAAAACACACCATTACTTTCGTTACTTCACTCAGACAAACTTAGAAAATGAAATCCAAATGAATAACCATTCAAATCCAATAAAAATCTATGAGAAAATCATATATCAAATCGAAATTCCTTCTATTTTTATCAAAACGAAACCATGTACAGGATGATCATCGAATGACAGAGGCATTTGGATGAGTGACTGAGCTATTTAAAAACTGAATTCAAATCATTATATCAACCTAGATTATTTACAAAACAAAACGATGTCAAAACCATACCTGTATAGCGACGAGGCTGCTTGATTATGCCAATTTGGAATTTACAACGGTCGTGGCTGATTCTACGTTTTTGAAAAGAATGGAGCCGGTTGTCTTTTTCTTTTTATCTGTTTCTTGAAGCTTAGCTTTTTGACTGGTTAACACTGCAATTTGATCTTCCAGTGATTGAATCTTCGATTGGAGTATGGGAACATCAATGTAGTATCATTCTAACCATGAATCGCATTAGTCACAGGGTGACTGTGTGGGTTTAGAAAGAGCAGGCGAGGGTTTGGCCAAATGACCGAGGGTTTCACGAGGCAATTTAATACCCGGGTAGTCAGGGTCGTTCTTTAGGCAGGGGAGAAGGTTTGATATGAAATCATAAGGGGGTTCAGGACATAAACCCTGCGAGTAGGGGTACTCGCTGGCTAAGAAATGTTCAACATCAGAATCAGAATCCTCACTTAGGACGATAGGGTTGGACTTGGCATAGGGTTTCGGTTTGTTTTTGACCATTCTCGAAATGAGCGGGGCATTCCTTTTACCCTTAGCGTTAGCAGTAGGGTTTTCCTTGGGATTTTTTCTCATAGGTTTTTTAATAGCCTCTGTACTCTTAGTTACAGTGTCAGGTAAAACAATAGGAGGGTCGACCGAGGGTTTAGGCAGTAGGAGATGTAAGGGTACAGGCGCTTCAGCCTTGGTTTCAATTACCACAGGTTTGTCAACCTGTACAGGGTTCGGATCCTCGAAACCATTCTGAGCAACGAAAGCGCTCCAACTATCCCCTGAAAACTCAAATGATAAACAATGTCAAGTTTGATAAGCCCATGGTGGAACAGGCTACTGTCAGCCTTCTGCCTCTTAAACTTTTTTGACATTTTATATAGGCTACGATGAAAGTAGAAAGGCATGTTTAAAGGATACCCTATAAAAATCATCAGCAAACACAGGTGGTAGAGGAACACAAATCTGTATCGACCTTCACAGGTCAGGGACTGCTTGACTAGCATTAATAAGTCGTGCCATCATGGTTTGAGCGTAGATATGGGCATACCTCTGTCACAAGAGGTGACTTTGCATGAGAGGAACAACAGTGTCCACGGGACCTCCTCGACCTTACAATTCTTAAACCAACGTTGTTCTGTGGCAGGTAACCCTATGGCAAGACTGATAAATTTCTCATCAATTTCTAACTGTGCGTCACCCAGCTTGGCTCTACAACCATCGAAGGTCATGGCAAACTGTTGTGCTACACAGAGATTAGAACCCTCAAATCGTTTCACGAAGGTAAGCCATTCGTTGTCCTCCAAATCTTGGCGGGCATTGTCAAACATTAACAAGGCTTGATTGTCGTTTGGCTCGACCCGCACGACTGGTGCCATGGAGCCGAGCACATGGTAAGCCGAGGGTTTGTATCACCAACACACACAGGAGTAGAGCTACCTGAGCTAACAGAAGTGAACGAGAATAAGGGATAAGCATAAATGCAAGCATGCGAAGGTGGTGGAGTTTGCCATGCAAAATATTCATTACCCAAGTACAACCGCCGATTTACATAGTTGTTCAATCCATAATAGTAGTTCAACCATCGAGTCATGTGCCCAACTAATGAAATCAAATGTGTATACCAATGCGTGCAAATGTTTTGCCATAGTGTTTAAACACCCGAGTTATAAATCAAAACCAAAATCAACTATGCGCCCATGTATCAGCTCATATAATCAAAAGTTTAACCGAGGTGCCAAACGGTATTCATATAGTCGACAAGCCAAAAGTTATGAAAAGATTAACATAAGGATTATATCAAAAGACATATATATATAAAATTTAATCATAGCCCCTATGCATTTTCATAGAATCAATGATCAGGCAAGTCATATAAAGTGCAAATCCAAATTCTAAATGCCTTACAAACTCAATAAAACCAAGTTATACAATCAATCGAAGTATGAGAACCGATTAGAGGATCTTGCCAGTTGTATAATGATCAATAAAAGGTAAGCGCAATAGGCATAATGACAAGAGAGATATTGTCAGTTTAGATAATGATCGAAATACGACTTCGAAAGGAGAAGTTTTCACGCTTACAGTCGTGAAAACTTAACGAAGACAAATGTGCAAATGTCACAAAAATGAAAATGTCGTTTATTGAAAATTGCAACGAAAAAAAATGATGTTTGCAAAACATAGGTGTAGGCAGCTTATAAGATAATAAAAAAAAATGAATTGGCTGCCAACAGTCTACCATACTTTCTATAACTTATTTTTGGGGAGGATTCAAGGAGTGAAACTTGGAGGATATTCAAGAATAAATTGTGTAATATTATCTAGAGGATCAGAGTATTCCAAGAATTGAATAATTACAGAAGTTGAAGAAGTCTCAGGAAGCATTATCATGCTCTATGTGATGGTTGGTTGATGGTGATGATTTAATGTAAAGTTTTATTATCTCTAATACATTATTGGGTGGAAGGAAGGGGAAAGGATGGAGAGGTCAAACCTCTCTTGATATTGGAGGATTGTATCTTCCTCTTGAAGGTTTATCCCTCCCTTTATATTTGGAAGTTTTAGCTACCTTTGGAAGTCATTACTTCCCTTGACCAATAACTATTAATTATTTATCATATATTGTGCATGGTGTATTGCGGTTTATTGATGTAACCCTTATACTCTTGTTTAGTGCTCATTGGATATAATTGAATGGTTTAAGTATAAGTTGAAAAAGTTTTTAAATTCTACTTGATATTGATTCACCCCGCTCTCAGTATCTACATACCGGGATGAGTAGACAGTAGAAAGCATTACAAAGTTATTGCGCGAGTACAACAACCTATTTTCCACCACATTTACAAAGATGAAGGGTATAGCAAGGGAGCTAGGAGAAATGAAGATACCACTCAGAGTTGAAGCAAGGCCGATTAGACGATGACCATACAACTTGAAATCGATATATAAAATAAATGTCAAAGCTGAGATCGACAGGGTGCTCGAAGCTGGAATCATAGAACCAATGGAAGAATCAAAATGGATAATCTCGATGGTAGTTCATGAGAAAAAACAAGTAGGGATAAGGATATGCATCGACTTAAGTAAGTTGAACGATGCATCCCTACATGACCCTCTCCCTACACCTTTCACGGATGAAGTGTTGGAGAATGTAGGAGGACACGAAGTTTACTCATTCACTGATAGATTCTCAGGCTACCACTAGTACACAATCATGTCGTTCGGACTGAATAATGCACCAACAATATTTTCCAGAGTAGTCATCGTCGCATTCAAGGAATTCATCCACCAATTCCTAGAGGTATACTTGGACGAATGGACAGTATATAGTTTGTTGAAAGAGCATGTAGAAGTCTTATGACTCATGTTAGAAATATGTAGGCAGTGCCAGCTATAATTAAATATAAAAAAAAGTGTATTCAGAACACCGTTTGGAATACTATTGGGCCATATAGTATGTAAACAAGGTTTACTAGTAGATCCTGCAAAGATTGCAGTAATTGTTAACTTACCACCACCAAAAAAGTATGTCAACTCGGAGCAACATTGGGACACACAAGATACTATAGAAAGTTTATCAAAGGGTACGCACAGATTACCACACCAATGGAAACACTTTTAAGAAAAGATACAAAGTTTCAATGGAACAACGATTGTCAAAACGGTCTGGATACGCTAAAAGAAAAGATGGTCACTGCATCAATACTAGTATTTCCAGACTGGGAGAAGACATTCCATGTACATGTATATGCATCAACCATAACACTTGGATCTATCTTGGCACATCCAGGAGCGGGAGATTTGGATCACCCTATATCATTTGTGATTCAAAATATATCAGAAACAGAACAAAACTATAACACCAAAGAGAGGGAAGTCCTAGCTATGGTCTACGTGCTACAAAAGTTCATACATTACTTATTGGGAAAACACTTTAAGATGTTCATAGATCACTCAGCTCTTAAATACCTAGTCAACAAGCCAGTGTTGGGGGGGAGAATCTGTCGATGGTTACTATTGTTTCAAGAATTTTATTTTGAGGTAATATTCAAGCCAAAAAAATTGAATGTAGGACCTGACCACCCATCAAGGGTCACAAACGGAGAAGAAACTATGAATTTAGAAGACAACTTCCCAGACGCATAGTTATTTTCAGTCCAGATCACTAATGAATACTTTTTAGATATCATTCAGTACTTGAGAACAGGTACTGCGCCAAAGGAATATAACACTGCACAAAAGAAAAACATGGTAGTCCGAGCTGTAGACTATCAATTGTTCGTATGACACTTATACAAAATGGGTGTAGATAACATCTTGTGAAGATATGTGCTAGAACACGAAAGACAAACAATTTTAGCAGAAGCCCATGAGGGAATAATAGGAAGACATTATGTTGGATTACTGAGAGGGGGGGTGAATCAGTAATAGCGTAATTATAATCCTTTTTCTTCAAATGTTATATCAATGTAGAATTATTATCCAATAATGAGAAGTAATAAATAAACAATCACACACATACACAATACACCAGTGTTTTACGTGGAAACCCAAATCGGGAGAAAACCACAAAATGTTTTTTCTTATATGTCTTGAAGAATTACATTCATTGGAAGCACCAAATTCCTTTGTTTTCTAGCTGTAACTGGAATGAGGCTCCAACCCCCTAGTTTCTCAGGATACAACTTGAGGGAAGCTCCAACTCCCCAATTCTCTGGATACAACTAGAAGGAGGCTACAACCCCCAATGTTCTCCGGCTACAACAACCTGTCCTTGCCCCGTCCTACCACCCTGAAGTAGAAGTAGAATGATGGAACCACTATCACATTATCACTGTGATATATACCGCTGTAAACCTATATCAATAAATCTGAACCATCCATCAACCATGCATCAACTTGCACCTCAACCTGCAATCAACCTGTACCATAAACAAGTGCATCAACCATGCACCAACCTGTAATCAACCTGTACCATAAACAAGTGCATCCAACCATGTAGAAAGTATGTACCAATCATGTGTCAACTACTCATCAACTATGACTCATTAATATGTACCAACATCATCAACTATACACCTCATGTATGTGCCAACTCATCAACTACTTGTCTCAACCATGTACTCAACATGTACCTCAACCAAAATCCCTCATCAATTTCATCATCCAAATCTGATTTGTAGCTATGTAATAGACCTGGTGTATATGATCACATTCCTGCAAACCTTCCTTAACTTTAAAAACAAGAGACTAACATTTTCATCAAACTTTTCTTTAGTCTCACATGCCTAGTTTTGGATTAGTCAACAACCCTAACTTGAAGTAATCATAAATTTGAACCTATAATGTATAAATATCTAAAACTGATACACAATGTTATTCAACATGTTTTATGCAATTCCTCCAAGTTTCACTACTTGGAACCTCTCAGAAAAGGAGTTATGGAAAAAATAGCATACCTCACTGAATTCTGGCTTATTCTAGAGAGCGACCTTGTAGAGAGTGCCCTGCACAAAATTTTTGATGAATTGATCTGAAAATATTACAAAGAATATTACATATTGTACCCTAACCAACACAATTGGTCTCACTAAATTTGGATCTGTTATGAATATGTTATGGCGTTTTTACCCGAAACACCTGATTTTGACTAGTTTCAGGACTGGCCACAAACCCTATTTTCCACGGAGTGTAACTCCCAAAATACAACGACCCACAAGCTGAATTTTTTACCAAAGATACTTGGATATTTTTTCTCACTTTTACAGCAATTTCATAGTTTGAATCATTATATAAAAACATTTATAGTGAAATGGTGAGATGACCTGTAAATAACATACCTTAGAAAGCACAATCAAAAGAATTTATCCTTCCTTGCATTTCGGCCTTCTTTTCTTCATCTTCACTCAGAATTCCGGTTTAGATATCCTTGGTTACCTTAGGCACATATAGATATTCAATATTCTCAAGTGTGTTTAAAATGAGAGAGCCTTGCCTCTTATTTATACTCTCCAAGTAGCTTCCTTAAAAACATCTTCTGGGTCACTTGGCCCACTTTCCTTATTTTAGGGTTGGGTCCACTTCTAATTTCTCAATTAAATTTATTATTGAAA
>JASDQU010102600.1:732664-766805 GCA_032191745.1 Picea mariana | reverse complement strand
CAATACTACATGCATTGAAGAAATGGCGTCCTTACCTAATAGGTAGGCACTTCAAGGTCAAAACAGATCATGATATTCTTAAATACTTCTTGGAACAAAGACTATCTTCAGAAGAACAACAAAAATGGGTAACCAAGATATTGGGTTATGATTTTGAAATCGTCTATAAAAAGGGAAAGCAAAATTTTGTGGCAGATGCACTCTCGAGCAAGAATGAAGATGTTGAAGCCTTTCTTTGTGCTATATCGATCATCCAACCCGATTGGATAATAGAAGCAAGGGATGAATGGAAGAATGACGAAAAAGTGTGGGCTCTCATTCAAAGGTTGCAGCAGGATTCCAGTGCATCAGATACATTTACATGGAAAAATGATTCACTATGGTACAAATATCACTTATATTTATGTAATAACTCCCAACTCAAATAAAAGATACTATTGGAATTGCACACCTCTCTAGTAGGAGGGCATTCAGGATTTTTGAAAACTTACCATAGAGTCAAGAAGGATTTTTTTTGGGTTGGCCTTAAAACTAATGTTTAAAGGTTTGTGGCAGAATGTGTGGTTNAATGATTCATTATGGTACAAAGATCGCTTATATTTATGTAAGAACTCCCAACTCAAACAAAAGGTACTATTTGAATTGCACACCTCTCCAGTAGGAGGGCACTCGGGATTTTTGAAAACCTACCATAGAGTCAAGAAGGATTTTTTTTGGGATGGCCTTAAAACTGATGTTCAAAGGTTTGTGGTAGAATGTTTGGTTTTCCAACAAAATAAGGCGAAAACAATTAAGATCCCAGGTCTTTTACAACCGTTATCCATCCCAAGTCAGCCCTGGGAGGAGGTTTCCATGGATTTCATCAAAGGGTTACCAAAATCTGAAGGAAAGAGTGTCATCATGGTGATTGTTGATAGACTGACCAAGTACACACACTTTTGTGCACTCTCTCATCCCTTCAAAGCTAGTACAGTTGCCACCACATTCATGGAGACAGTTCAAAAGCTACATGGTAGCTCAAAGATTATTGTAAGTGACAAAGATCCCATCTGCACTGGACATTTTGGATAGAATTATTTTCTTGTTTGGGTACTCAATTGGCTCACAACTCATCCTATCATCCTCAATCTGATGGACAAACCGAGATAGTGAAAAAATGTCTGGAAGGCTACCTTCGTTGCTTTGTCTCTGATAAACAAACACACTGGTTCAAATGGTTACCGTTGGCAGAATGGTGGTATAACACTTCCTTTCATACTGCAAAAAAAATGACACCATTTATGGCACTTTATGGATACCACCCTCCTTCCATCACTTCTTCTCTAAAAGAAAAATCTAAGGTTGAAGCAGTGGAAGATCACATCGAGAATCAACAACAAATTCTCCAAATCTTAAAGGACAGCCTGACCATGGAACAGAATCACATGAAACAACAAGCAAATCAACATCGTAGTGAAATAAGTTTTGAAGTAGGGGATTAGGTATTTTTAAGACTACAACCATACAAACATATGTCCCTCAAGAAAGCCAAGAAGGATAATAAATTATCACCAAAGTACTATGGCCCTTATAAGGTGTTGCAAAAGTTGGTACTATGGCATACAAATTGGAGCTGCATGCATCTTCACGAGTACACCCAGTTTTCCATGTTTCATGCTTAAAGAAGGTTATAGGCAACAAGATCCCAGTTCAAACTATATTGCCAGGACTTGACGAGGAAGGGAAAATCATATTGGAGCCTGAAGCCATCACTGACACAAGAATTCACCAGCCGAGGAATAGATCCATTTCAAAGTATCTCATTAAATGGAGGAAACTACCGATTGAAGATTCTACTTGGGAAGATGAGTCTTTTATATAGAAGCATCCAGAGTTACTCAAGCGTTGCGGACAACACTTGTCTCAAGGGGAGGGGCATGTTAAGCCCTAAGATTGGCTCATTACCCCTTAATTGGGGCATATTATATTAGTAATGTTATTTTATTTTAACAGAGAGAGTACAAGGAGGATAGAAGAGTTGACTAAGAAAGACTTAAGGTGGAGGCCGAATGGGGATCTCATAATTCAAAGCAGAACGCGGGGTAGTAAAAGAGCTAGAGAAGTAGAGAAAATAATAAGAAGAGATGAAAAATAAAGAGGTAGAGAAGATCCCTTAAGGGAAATTAACACAAGTCAAGATCAAAACAAAACCAGAACAAGATACAGAGAAGGTACAAGGAGGTCAAACAGAGCCAATAGTATCAACCGATGCATTGAAGAGGTGGATGTCACAAGGATCCTTACTGTGATGGATGATGATGATGATGATATAGACACGATGAAGGTCCCAATTCTAGATGAGTTCAATCCAAAAAAAGGAAGCTCACTTTCAGTCAAGTCACAGCCAAAGAAAACATCGTTAGATACAAATGTAGTTGATAAAGTACTAGCATTAGATGTAGAGGGCTCACAACCACTCGAGGAAGAAAATACACAAGAGAGTGATGTTGGAAATGAGAATGAGGAACAAAGCCTAGATAACACAACTCCCGAGAAAGAGAAATATTAAACAAAAGGAAAACATGAAAAACAACAAGAAAAAATTACAAGTGAGGGTGGAAAAACAAAGGAACATACCATTGTTCCAACAAATGAAGAGAAAATTGTCGATCCATCCACCACCTCTTATCCTGAGGAAAGAATACAATAGGAAGTGTTAACAAAAAATAGACCAAAGGATACATCAAGTCCTGAGCAAATCATTGATATATCTACAGAAGTAGGAGCTTAGCAGACTAGAAAGGAATATCATCCCCTCAAAGAGCCAAGCACTAAAGAGATGACAGATAAGGAGGTAGTGGAGATGGAAGGTAAGATATCAAAAATAGATAAAGGAAAAACCCATGTCCTAGAACACTTTCATACCCTAGGGAGCATGGGAAATATGTTGGCACGGGGTGACCAACCAATACCAGAGCCATTAGATGAAGTTGCTGAAATTGAGGCCATGGATTATGACAAGAAGAGACAATTGCTGGTAAGAAGGACACAAAGGAAAAAAAAGCTAAATTTAGACAACACTATGGTTTTGACCACTGAGGAAACCTTGTTGGATGCAAAAAAGGATAAATTTAGTGAAATTTTAGGGGTAAGGATGGCCATATCTCATGCCACCATTGGTAGAGCCAAAGAATATGAGAGAGAGGCTATTGTCATGAGGAGAAAATTAGAATCTCTCAGACATCAAGTAGATTATTACAAGGACACCACACATGCAATGATGATTGTAAGAGAAGATTTCTTAAAGGAGCATGGAATATACAAGTTGGTTCGAGATGCCTTTATGGAAAAATTCATAAGTTATCAAGAAGAAAACTTGTTGTAAGTTGTAGCACATAAGGATATGTTGAAGTGGGTTGAAAGAGCACACATAACCTTGAACCAACTTAAGTACATTAGAGAAATTCAGAAAGGTTGAGGAGAAGAAAAGCATGGTATCAAAATGCTCACTGATGACAACATGGATAGTATACAGATGACAACGAAATATTAGATTCAAGTTGTTGAACCAAATAAAAGGATGCAAGAAATACGGGGAGAATGCCTCGGGAATTGGAGGAAAATCGATGAGGTAATGACCGAAATCAAATTCCCCAAGTTTGGGTCACCAACTATTTTCAGGACGTCAGTGATGTAATGAAGAAACACATAGACATCGACCAAATATATGAGTTAGATGTTCACAAGATGACCACCTTGGCATGAGGACAAGTTAAAATATTTATGGGACACAATCAAGACAACTACCAGCTAGGAGTGTGTGTCTACCAAGGTGGACAAGTATGTACAACGCATCAGGGATATGTGGTAAGTACTCAACGCACCGATGGATCAACATCACTTCCCTTACATGCACACGTGTGAGGACCTCTTCTCCTAGTGGGTCGAGTATCACAAAGCTCATCTGCTAGATTAGTCACCTAATGCATGAGGAATAGCTGGGAGAAAACATGTTGATGAGTCCAAATTTCTTTCTGTATTTGCTTAAAATAGCATTAGTACTATTTTTAGACAGTTTATTTTTTTTTATAAACAAGAGAATCGACCATGCACTAAAGGTCGATTTTTTTTGTAAGATTTTTTTTTGGGTTAAGGAAAGAGGAAATTATTTTCTGACGTTAATTCAGAAGCTTAGAAGGAGCCAAGTCATTTTACCAAATCTGTGCATGTTCTCTTATAAGTGGATTGTTCTGCAATTTGAAAGCTACAAGCTTCTAGTAGGATTTTAATCATTTTCAGTTATCTCGATTGATTAAGAAAATTTTGGATGAAGTTTGGTGAAATATAATGTTATTTGATAATTAGTTCTTTGTGTTATGTAAATTTTGAAAAGTATAGAACTATTTCTTTCTTCTCTTTCCTCATATATTTATGCATGCATGTTATTTAATTATGTTCTTAATTATATCTAGTAACTAATAAATTCCATTTGGTATTAGTGTTGGAGGAATTTTGTTAGAAATTACTTATTGCTGCTAAGGGTTATCCTAGGCACATATTTCCCCAAAAAATATCTTTCTTTTATCTTTCATTCCCCCCTTCGTAATATAAAAGAAAACACAATAAATAAAATGAGAAAAGATAATCAAGTAGTTAAAGGAACACATTTGAAATAAACAAAATAATTAAAGCCCATCGAACGACTGTCAGACCATTAATCCAGAGGATCACACTAATTCCAAATGGGGAAGAGTCTAATTGGACCTCACCCTCAGGTGTGATCCCTACTATTGAGTCAAAGGGAGTCCAACCCCCTCAACAAGTCCATCATCTCTCAAAAGGGTATCCAATCATCTTCAAGTGAAACATCCTCAAATCAAATATTAACATGCTTCGGGTTGTATTGTCCAAGGTGTGGGGTTCTTGTCCATTTGATAGCCAATCTAACCATATCTACAATATCCGAGCTCATCTATCCATCATACAAGGTCTAGGAAGTATGAGAAGGTGTCTGAGGGTGTGTATAGTAATCATATGGCCCAACACCCTCTGAATGGTGCACAACGTCCTAGGTGTCATCATGAAAATGTCCCCCAAATGACTATGTCAAGGTGCATCATGGAAAACAAGGTATACATACTCAAGCAAAAACAACAACTACAAGATACCATAGTTATTAGAATCATACAAAGTAATCCATCACTTAATATAAAATCCACATAAGCAATTCACATTAGGTATTGTATTCAAACTTCACATTAGCTCAAGACTTTATGTAATTTGACAAGTTTAAGTATAGGAGGACCATCAAAAGACCCTATTAGGTGTCCCGGTACCCAAGTAGATGGATATTTCCCAATAAACCTATCAAAGTGAAAGTATGGTGAATGAAATGGTTGGGGTTACTTCATGGTGATGGAGTCATTAACATGCAAGATACTGTGCTTGATCCATTTCCATGAGTGCCTTTGTAGAGGGAGCAATTTTTTCTTGAGATACCCTTTCCTCGACAGTGTGTGTATTCCAAACCCCTTTTCTTTCCTTTTGATATTGTTTTATGAATTGCAAGTCCCCTTTTCAGGTTTCAAGCACTTTATTCTTTCTTTTATTTCCTTATTGGGATTAAGTTCTTTTATTTGAGATGCATTCAGTGCATTGGGACTAGGGGGCGATCGCCTCATAGTGATGGGGTGGAGCTTAGGTTGACCTTTGGATTTTGACATGGCCATTTATTATCCCATAATTTCCTCTTTCTTTTATAACATGCGTTCTTCTTCTTATTTATTATTTCTAGTAGCCGCGTCAACCTTGGTATTCTAGCCCTTCTTCTCATAGGAGAATGAACCATGGGCCTTTTTGGTGTACATATAACAACCATTACTGAAGTTTTATACACTACAAAAGACCCTAGGATGGAAAGTGTTAAGTATGGGGGGAGCGATATGTTACCCCTATCAAAGCCTCCCATTAGTACTCCTATCAAAGCTTGTAAGTTATGTTTTTTGTCTTGTTTCACCTTGGTGGCCATCATTTGTGTCCTATTCTAGTGTTGTTGTTATGTCTATAAAAATAAAATAGGGATAATAAAATATAATAGTAAACATTTATAAATAATTAATAAACAAATAAGTAAAAAGACACACCTCTTCATAAAGAGGCAAGGAGGCATCCCATATAGTATATTTATAATCGGGGCTCTTTCATTGTAAATATCGTTCATCATTCTTATTCATTATACTACATTGGTATTAGAGCCCATGGTATTTCTTAAACCACTTTGTAATTTTTTTTAACCCATCTATAAAAGAAAATTACTGGCTCAATTAAAAAAAAAAAACTGACCCGGTCAAAAAAATTTTAAAAATTTATTGACTCGATATATATATATATATAAGTCATTTTTTTATATACCATTTATAAAGTGAATTAAAAGTGGATTCCACAAAGAAAAAGGCCAACCCTAACTCCAATATGGTTAGCAATGATGAACTACATGCAGATGTTAGTCAATGCAGAAATAAAATCAACAACATAAGATATGGGCTTGATAATGTCAATAAGGGATAGAAAGATTTAGGAGAAGGAAAAAAAAGAGTTTGGAAAAGCACAAAAGGATTAAGAGATAAATTGATAAATTAATAGAAAAGGAAGATGAAATTGACAAGTTAATAGCGGAAATATTCGGTAATTTACTCAATATATGAGATAAAATAAAATATTTGATTGATAGAATCAATAAAAATTATGAATGATATTTACAATCAATTGTCCCCAATTATAAATATAGTCTACGCTATGCCTTTTTTACTCTTTATGAAGAGGTATGTATTTTTATTTATTTGTTTATTAATCATTTATAAATGTTTACTATTATATTTGATTATCCCTATCTTATTTTTATATACCTAACAACAACACTAGGCTAGGACACAAATGGTGGCCACCAAGGTGTAACAAGCGAAAAAACACAAATTCCAAGCTTACGATTCATTATCTGACTTCAACCTATGATCCTCACCTAAATACCTAATGCATTAAATATACCACTTTATATGAAACAATGACTAGTGTACCTCATAATGAATTGGACCACCATCATCTGATTAACCATGTTGATCAGGTGTGATAAGTTGAGCTGAATGAGGAGGGAGGCATTAGAAAAGATAAATATGTGGAGAATATTGATCATCATCATCATCGAGATCACTGCCTTCATTGCGGGCCATGAGACATGATCTCCTCTAGTTACCCCTACGTGAGAGGGGGTAATGTTAAAAATTTGATATGCGCGTTTAACCATAGACAATGTCACATCATTGCCACCCAACAATAGACACTTACACATGCCACCCCTGAGCACAATAACCTTTTCTTAGATAGATTTGGACAAGTTCATTAGAACCAACAAATAAACCCTAACAAAAAATATCATTGCTGCAGCAGCAACACAATACCAAGAGAATGTACCTCTAGTAAAAGAAGCGTAACTTTACCAAGAGAAGTGCACAAGAGAGATACCAAAAAGACTGAGAATACTCCTCGACAACTGTTGCACTACTTTCTCCAGACTTGCGCCTCCTTCTGTTGTAGTTGCTTCTCCTTAGACTTGCACACTAGCTGAGTGAGTGAGTGACTGTGTCCAAAGGAGCTAAGGTGCCTCCTTATTTGTAATAGCATGTCCAAGTGAATTTTCCATGTGGGGTCGACTTCATTTTCTTTATTATTATTCTCCTTGGGTCGACTTCTCTTCTAGGGTAATTCCACATCTATTTAATGGTTCTCTTGCTTCTAAAATATTCTACTCTAAGTACAAAGGTTATATTGGAGGTTAATACCTCCCATGACTACCAAACCATCAACACTCCCTCTAATCTAGGGAGGTATTAACTAATATGTTCTTCATGTAATGGTCTCAATCAAATCCATCCATCTCACATGGCATGGACAAGACTCACATGGTCTTGCAAACCAGTCTACAAGTAGCATCACCATAGCCACACAGGCTATCTCATGATCAAAACAGATCATTCACAGGTATCACCGTCATAAACACACGTGCTATGTCATAGTCACACATAGACTATTTGATGGTCATGTCACAGTCATGCATATGGGGCCTCATCAACACATGTAGCATATCTCTAGTGGGAACAACCTCATCGTCCTCTCAGACCTTTTGGGTCTCAACGTCCTTTCAGACCTTATGTCATTACATGACTTCATCTAGCCAGTTCACACATAACTGCACTACTACCCAATCCACACAGAGTCTGGGAAAATATACAGTTGAGACAATTCACATTGAACTACGCTACTACCCAATCCAAATGGAGTCTGGGAAACTATTCAATTTGAGCCAGTTCACACACATAACTGCGCTACTACCCAATCCAAACAAAGTTTGGGAAACTATCAGTTTGAGCCAGCTCACACATAGAACTGTGATACTACCCAATCCAAACAAAGTCTAGGAAAATATTAGTTTAAGCCAGTTCACACATAGAACTGCACTACTACCCAATCCAAATGGAGTCTGGGCAACTATTATTTTGAGCCAGTTCACACATAGAACTACACTACTACCCAATCCAAATAGATTCTGGGAAACTGTCATGCCTGTAAATGACTACCCACTGCTGCCA
This sequence comes from Picea mariana, assembly GCA_032191745.1. Lineage (NCBI taxonomy): Eukaryota > Viridiplantae > Streptophyta > Pinopsida > Pinales > Pinaceae > Picea > Picea mariana. The sequence continues at coordinate 758,184 of JASDQU010102600.1, read as the reverse complement.
AACTCTGTAAGCTACTGCCCCAATAATCACATATGTGACTTATCACTCCCTCTTGCGAGGGATGTCCTTCTGGACCATGCCAAGCTTGTCCCAGAAGTATTCAAAATTTACCCTTGACAAAGGCTTGGTCAACACATCTGATACCTGCTTATCTGTGACAATATACTAGAGCTTCACAACTCCCCTTTGCACCAGATCTCGAATATAATGGTACTTGATCTCGACGTGATTGAACTTGTCATGAAACACAGGGTTCTCAGACAATTTTATACAACTATGGTTGTCACAAAAAATACAAGTCACCTCTAACTCGAGATCAAACAAACCTGCAAGCAATTTTCGAAGCCACACAACTTCTCTACTGGTTGAACATGTTGCTATGTATTCTGCCTCGACTGTACTGAGTGCCACACTAGTCTGCTTCCTTCTAAACCACAAAATCATAGTTGACCCCAGACTGAAGCAACATCTTGAAGTACTTTTCCAATATGTGACACTACCGGCTCAATTTGAATCAACATGGCCTTGCAGTATTATCTTATGATATAAAACATATCAGAGTCCAAAGTCTATCATACCCCTCAAGTACCTTAACACATGCTTTGCCGAAATCAAGTGAACACGTCTTGGTTCAACCATATACTGACTCAAAGTGTTCACCGCAAAGAATATATCTGGCCTAGTGTTCGTTAAATACATCAACAAACCAATCATCTACCTGTATAAGGTGACATCCACTATCTCTGACGAAGTATCACTCAATAAGTTCAGATTCGTCACCATCGGTATGGGAATGGATTTACAATCCATCATTTCAAATCTCTTCAAGATCTCTACCTCATATTTTCCTTAGCATAATAAAACATTGTCTAGTTTCTACCACACCTATAGACCCAAGGAATAATGCATCATACCTAGGTCTTTCATCTCAAACTTCGATGCAAGATTTCTCTTACACTCTGTAATGAGCTTCTCATCCCCTTTTAGAAACAAGTCATCCACATATAACAGTAATATCATTGGTCCACTATCCTCAACCTTGTAGTAAAGGTTGGGATATTCTTTACTCTTGGTAAATCCCAAGCTCATCAGAAATCTATCAATTCTATCGTACCATGCCCTAGGTGTTTGTTTCAATCCATACAACCCTTTCTTCAATCTGCACACATGTGATTGCCTTTCATGTGTCTCAAAACCTTGTGGTTGCTCCATGTACACTTCCTCTTCTACTACACCATTCAAAAAAAATGTCTTCACTTCCTGGTGTACCTTCCATTTCATTACTGCAGCTATTGCAAGTACAACTCCAATCGAAGTGTATATCGCCACAAGAGAAAATTTCATCTCATAATCTATTCCTTCTTTCTCGGAGAACACACAAGCCACATATATTTCCTTGTTCTTCTCAATACTACCATCTGCTGAATGTTTTGTCTTGTAGATCCATTTGGAACTCACAACTGATTTCTCTTTCGGTCTCAGAACCACATCCCAAACATCATTCTTAATAATGGACTTGTATTCCTCAATCATGGCATCCTTCCATACTTTCTTCTATGAAGCCTCTTCATAATAGGTAGGCTCAACACCAATGATATCACATAACAATTCCACATAATTGGAATATGGTTGAGGTTTCTTGCTTTCATTGAAAGATCCATCTAGATCACCATACTTCTCGACACCTGAATAATTTCATGAGCCCAAGTTGGTATTCTTTTCTTTGTATTTGTTTATGCACGTCTTTGTGGTTATGCCATGTCATGGTCCTTTGGACCATGCCCTTCTGGCCCAACATCATTACCTGCAACTGTATATGATACTCTAGGAGCTTCAAGATCCTCATCATGGATCTCATCTATATGATGTTGTCTCGATCTACTGAATGATGCATCCTCATCGAAGGTAACATCTATGCTAATCTCAATCTATCTGTAGCCCGGGATGTAAACTCTATATGCCTTTGATGTCTCACTGTATCCAAAAAATACACCCTTCTTTCCTGAATGATCCAACTTTGATCTCTTATCTTTGGGAACATGCACATACACCGGACAACCAAATATCCGCAGGTGGTTGACCTTTGGCTTTTCTCATGTAAAAATTTCTTCAGGTGTCTTGTTCCCAAGTACATGGTGGGGAATTCTATTTTGCACATATACAATAGTCTTGGCTACTTCTACCCGTAGATGCATAGGTAAGTCTTGATCATGAATCATAGCCTTTATTGCTTCCATTATTGTTCGGTTCTTTCTTTCTGCTACCCCATTCTGTGAAGGATTGTAGGGAGTAGTGAGCTCCCTCTTAATCTCAACTTCTCTGCAGAATTCTTTGAAGTCATCTAAGGTGAAATATCCCCCATTATCCGATCTCAAATTCTTTATCTTCTTTTCAGAGAGATTTTCTACAAGGGTTTTGAATTCCTTGAACTTGCTAAATACTTCGCTTTTCATTTTCAAGAAATAAATCCAAGTCTTATGTGAGAAATCATCAATAAATGAAACATAATATACATACCCACTAAGTGAAGTAGCTGACATTGGTCCACATACGTCTAAATGCATGATGTCCAAAACTCCTTTGGCTTTGTTGTCACTGCTTGGAAACAAACTCTTTACGTTATTTCCTTGTGCACATCCTTTGCATGTACCTTCATGATCCACCTGAATCTCTGGAAAACCTGTTACCATATTTCTTACGATTGGTAATTCTTTGTAATGTAAGTGAGCAAACCTTCTATTCCATAGCTCACTTGGATTTACAGTGTTGTGTACTAACGTTGAATTTGAGTGTCCCTTTAATTTGTATAGACCTCCTTCTTGGACACCAATCACAATAGCATCATAAAGAGACTTTCCTCTTGGCCACATAAGAACTTCACCGTCAATAAAGGAAACTATGAATCCTTTCTCTTCCAATGTTGAGATAGAAAGGAGATTCTTCTTTAAACCGGGTACATACAAGGCATCTTTTATCTTCAAGGGTTTTCCAGAATCCAACTTGTTGGAGGTTTCTCCTACTCCTTTAATGGGATATTGATAGTCATCACCGAGATTCACCTTGTGAGGTGAATCCTTTTGAACCGATCTGGGAGAGATTCCTTATAATTGGTCATGTTCTTAGAAGCACCACTACCAACAAGCCATGTGTCACTTCCATGAGTGATTGTTCCAGTGAGAGATGATATCAATACATGTTCTTCACTTAAATCTTAATCTTTTATTTTCTTTTGAGAAGGTTCATCATATTCTGTGGCTTGAGCATGCTATATTTTATTTTGTCCTTTTTTGATCTTCTCTTTCATGAGAGGACAATTTCTTGCAATGTGTCCCATCTTCTGGTAGCAGAAGCATTTATAGCTTAAGTGATTTTTTTGAGTCTTTTGAGACTTCCATGACTTCTGAAACTTCTTGGGGGGGTGATCCTATTTCCTACTCTTTCATTTTCTTGCATGTACTGCTAGTGCTTGATCATTATTTCCCAACTTTTCTTCTTTTGTTGCCAGTCTAGATTCTTCTTGAGTGCAATCTTCCCATAGCTCGCTGAACTTTGTTAACTTTCTTCTGGAACAAATTCCCTGAACAAATGATTCCCAATACTTTGGGAGACCATTCAATGTAGTCATTACTATCTCAGCTTCTTCAACTGTGTCTCCAATGGCTTCAAGTTGTTCTTTTATTTGAGACACCCTTGTGAAGTAGGATTCAATGGTTTCTGAATTTTGCATCTTCACAATCTTGAGTTGTGTCCTCAAGGTCATCTTTTGATTTATATTCTTGCCTTCATATAATTAGGATAAGGCATCAAACATTTTTTTCAGGGTCTTTAATGATGATACATGTGGGATCAAGTGATCCTTGATAGAATCTGCAATGATCATCTTTGACTTAACCAGATTCTTCTTGTACATTGCATTAACCTCATCTCCCTCTGGCTCTGCAAATTATTCTTCAATAAAGCCTTCTAGATCATTTTCCTCTAGGATGAGCATCACTCTATATTTCCATGCTCAGAAGTTATCAACACCCTCAAGCTTCTCATCAAGCTTAGTACTGATAGTCATTTTGCCCTGGGCACTTGCAAAATGACGAAAAATTAATATTTTACAGAAATGGAATTTGAACTTGCCAGTGGGTGCGCTATGCCAAGGAGACCTCCTTTCTTCAAGAATCAACTTCAACTTAGCCTTTAGATTAAATACGCCTTAACCTAGGGTTTTATGAGGAAATCCTAATTTTTCAACTTCAGAATTTTGTAGATGTGATCCAGGGAAAAGATGTGCCCTCCTTAGGCGACCTTCTTGGTGGGTTATGTAAGTGCTCAATGAGCTTGAAAAAGGGGGAAACTGACGATATTCCTTCCAACGGTTAGACTGTTATGAAGGAAAACAAATTTGATACCATGTTAACATTTTGACATGCTCGTTTAACCATAGACAATGTCACATCATTGTCACCCAACCATATGCATTTACACATGCCACCCCTAAGTACGATAACCTTTTCTTAGATAGATTCTGGCAAGTCCACTAGAACAAACAGATAAACCCTAACCAAAAATACCACTATTACAAAATCAACACAATACCAAGAGAATGTACTTCTACTAAAAGATTCGTACCTTTACCAAGAGAAGTGCATAAGAGAGATACCAGAAAGACTAAGAATACTCCTTGACAACTATTGCACTAATCTCTCCAGATTTGTGCCTCATTCTGCTGGAACTGCTGCTCCTTAGACTTGCGCACTAGTTGAGTGAGTGAGTGAGTGTGTCCAAAAGAGCTAAGGTGCCTCCTTATTTATATTATCCTGTCCAAGTGACTTTTCCAGGTGGGGCCGACTTCTCTTTCTGGGGCCTTCTATTTCTTTATTATTATTCTCCTAGGGTCGACTTCTCTTCTAGGGTAATTCCACATCTTTTTAATGGTTCTCTTGCTTCCAAAATATTCTACTAGAAGTACAAAGGTTATACTGGAGGTTAATACCTCTCACAACTACCAAAACATCAACATGTAACATCTTCTACGTATCATCTTGAAAATATAGGTCAACTAAGAGAGGAGTCTCTTGAAGAGACTTTTTATTTTTTAATTGAGATTCCTTTTTTATCATATCTACAAAGGTAATAGTTGTGTTTCTATTGAGGGGCGGGGGGGTGGTTCTTCTAAACATCTCTCACTTGTCTCTTTTTCAAACTAGAAGGGATTACCTTTTCTCTAGCTATATCATGTAAATATTTTTCAACAATAATGGATGAATGCTATTTAGAAATAGACTTACCTTTAAATCTTGTAGTTCTAATCAGCATATCTTTGGAACACTTTGGTGAAAAGTCAACTTGTTCCTCTATCTCCATCTCCTCTTTAGCCAAATCCTCATCATCAAATATACCCTTCTTTGGGTAGGTTCTCCTTATATGACCATACAAATAACATACAGAGCACCTAAATAAGATCTTCACATAATCTATCTCTTGACAATAAGACCATTAGGGGTATTTTGAGGTAAAAAATGGACCTCAAAAAAAAAATATTATCAAAATCAAATTTAAAAGAACTAATATGACTCAAGATGATGATGTCAACCATAAGGGTAAATATTTTTAGAGGGAAAGGAAGAAAACTACTTTTTTTTTTTAATTGTATTTTCAACTTAGCTCCTTATAGGTCTACTCCAATTTCAAGTGTACGCACTTGTTGGATGCCTAAGTAAATTACGCATCCAACGAGTACCCACTCTTCATACTTTTGATAGATCCACAATGAAATAAATTGGAAATACATGAAAAAAAACATATTTCTTGAAAATAATCATGTTTTCTTCCCATGTATTTCCAATTGATCTCATCGCGGGTCTATCAAAAGCATGTGTAATGGCTACTCGTTGGATGCATAATTTAATTTCCCATCCAACGAGTGATTACACTCGAAATTTGAGTAAAACTATAAGGAGATAAGTACAAAATATGATTAAAAAATAGTTTTCTTTCTTTCCCTTTGAAAATTCGTAACTCTTATTCTATTATTTTCCTTAGAAGGCCCATTTTAGAACTCAAATTTCCCTTGATATGTTTCCCACTTGAATGTTGATTATGTCCAGTAATTCATCACCTATATTCATTTCATGCATATCTTAGTCATGGATGTCCTATCCATTAAGTGAGTTTTATCATCTATATCCAACATCTTTCTCAATGTATTTCCAATAAAAGTTAAGGCCCTCTCTGACCACCGTTACAATGGGAGAGAGTGGAGTTTCACCCACAGAGGTTGAATATCTACCCTTTCTCTCACAGGGTCAAACAATGACATATATTTCTTGAATGATAGGATCGGGATATCCCAAAACCATTTCCCCTTCTGGATATTGTCCTTATCCTTTGCTATTTGGAATACAAAGGTAATCCGTCACTTGGATAACAAATGAAATATTTGTATGTTTTAAACATTTACAGTATAGCAATGCACACACAGATCCCTTATAAAACATAAATAAAATAATAGTAATCACACATAATACTCGAAAATTTACCCTGGAAAACCTTAATTGAGAAAACCAACAAATGTTTAGAGTTGCACCTCTAACTCTCATTGTATTAAATTCACCATTACAATACAATATAAAGGATCTCGTGACATCCAAAATCCATGATCCATTGACTTGGATTAGATTACAACCTTAATTCATTAACCAAAATTAGAATATTGTGTGCCAAAACTGCCCAAAACGGACAAAACAATGTGTGGGGATAATTGTGCAAAGAATATAACACATACCCCAACATTCACCCACTTGTTGTTTTCTTTGCATACAAGGGGGGGAAATTTTACATGATCAACAATTCACGTATCAACGCTCATTGCTTCTCTACACCAAGAGAACTTCTTGGTGCTTATAAATTTTGTCAATGAATTTGCAATATTTTTCAAAGTGTCCACCTTCAACAACACCTTCTTGTATTCAACTATGTTTCTCACAAAGTGATATTAAACATAGATGCACTTTGTCTTAAAATGATAAGTCATGTTCTCTGCCAAAAATATTTCACTCTAATTGTCAAAATCTAACCTTACAACTTGTTGCACAAACCCAATACCTGAACACACCCTCTGTAACCATACAAATTCCTTACTTGCATGAGTAGCTTCTATGTATTCAACTTATGTAGTTGAAAGTTCCATTGGAGATTATCTCCTTCTGATCCAACTAATTTCTCCTCCAAATAAGTTAAACACATAACCACTTGTAGATCTTTTGTGATCCATATCTCCAACCCAGTTTGTGTAAAACAATCCATGTATCCCCAACATTATGTTTGCATCAAGTCTTCCTTGATAGAAAATTCCATAATTTGTAGTGCTACATAAAATATCTAACAAACCCTCTTTATAGTTGTCTAATGCTCCTTCCCTGGTTTTGACATATACCTACTCAAAACTCCTACTAAATGTGCAATGTCTGATCTAGTATAGACCATTACATACATCAAATTGGCAACAACACTAGCATAATAAACATGAGACATGTCTTCTTCATCTTCCTGTGTCTTGGAACACTGATATGTAGATAACTTCACACCTATGGGAATAGGGACCTTGATCAGTTTACATTCCTACATTATTAAGTCTTTGCAATATTGTCTCAACATATTTCCTCTTATTCAACCAGAGTTTCACATTTTCCATGTTTCTTTTAATTTCATGCCCAAAACAAAATTTGCAGCACCAAGATATTTCATATCAAATTTAGAAGCCAACTATGTTTTTACCTCCATGATGATTTCCTTGTTGTTTCCAATCAACAACATATTATCAACATGCAAAAACACAAATAAATAATCACCAACTAATTTGAAATACTCATAGTGATCAACTTTACTCCTTGTGAAACCAAGTCCCAAAATATAAGTATTGAACTTTTGATACCACGTCCTTCGAGATCTTTTTAACCCATACAAGAACTTTTTCAGCTTGCAAACCAATTCTTTCATACCTTTTATTGCAAAATTTTATGGTTGTTTCATATAGATTTCTTCTTCAAGATTCTCATGCAAGAATGTTGTCTCTATGTCCATTTGTTCTAATTCAATATCAAAAGTAACAACAACAGACAAAAGAAATCTAATAGAATTCAATTTAGCAAGAAGAGAAAAAATTTCACCAAAATCTATTCCCTCTACTTGGGAATATCCCTTTGCTACAAGGAAAGATTTATACTTCTCCACTTTACCTTCTACATTCAACTTCTTCTTAAACACTCATTTGCTACAACGAGTTTTCCTCTAGTCGACAACTCAACTAGATTCCAAGCCTCATTTTTATCCAAGGAAGCCATTTCTTCCAAATTTACCATCCTCTAAATCCACTACCTCCTTGATAGTTCTGAGATCATCATCAATAATAGAAAAAGCAAAACTAGAATGGAAATTAGGTGGAGTATACCTTTTTGGTTGTCTTGTTTATCGAATCGATCTCCTCAATACTAGAGTATGAGGTTATTTTTCTGATTCATGTTCTTTTCTTGAGTTAGATTCTTCACCCTCCAACTCAAATTCTATTGTATTTGGTTCTTTTTCTTTTGGTGGGACTTCCTGTTTGGGAACATCTTTAACCTCTCTAAAGACAACATCCCGACTATAGACAACCTTCTTAGTTTTTGGGTTCCAAAGTTTATATCCTTTTACACCATCAATCCATGCCTCATGCAGAGTTTTGTCCACCAACAATGATGACAATGATCTATTTACCATGTAACATGCAATCCCCATTGCCTCTGTCCAGAATTCATTTCCTAACCCGACACCACTGAGCATGCTCCTTGATTTTTCCATTAGCATCCTATTCATCCTTTTTGTGACCCCATTATGCTGAGGTGTGTATGGAGTAGTTTTCTGCCTTTCTATACAACACTTCTTACATAATTCCTCAAATTTATTCCCGCATAACTCTCCACCATTATCTGTTCTCAACACCCTTTTTTATTTTCTGTTTGATTCTCCATAAGAACTTTAAACTCTTGAAATTTACCAAAGACCTCATATTTTTCGGAAGAAATAAATTTGTGTATTCCTCGAGAAATCATCAATGAACGAAACATAGTACATAGATTTACCTAGTGATGAAATATGCACAAGTCCAAACACATAATTGTGTATTAACTCTAAGATCCCCTTTGCTCTTGTAGCACCAGATGATAATCTTACCCGATTCTGTTTACCATATATGCAATGTTCACATAAATCAAAATCTAGTGTCAAATCAAACATACCTTCAACCATACCTTTACCTTGTAGTGCTCAAAGGGCCTTTCTCTCTAATATGTCCCAATGTTTGATGCCACAACATTGTCTTTTCTCCAGAGACCATAGAGGTTTTGTCTTCTTCACCCTCAAGGACAACATAACTGTTACACCCATTATTGATTGTTCTTCTTGACGGCTTGTATAGAGTTCTATTTTGAACTCCCCTAATCAATACCATTTCTCCTCAAGCCATATTATAGGTTTTCTTTTCGAACATAGTATGTACACCTACATCACTCATCTTACTTACAAATATAAAGTTTCTAGCCAGCTCTGGAATGTGAAAAACCCCAGGGAGTTTTCTAATCCTTCCATCCTTGAGCTGCGACTTTACCTTTTCACGTCCTGTGATTTGTGGTTGTCGAGTCATTTCCTAGGAGAACGTCATCTCCATTATACCTTTCACATTCATGGGTCCACTCCCTATGGGGAGTCATATGAAAAGAAGCGCTTGAATCAATCAACCATACATCATGATCTGCATGTGTGCTTGAAGAATCCAAGTACACATCCCCTCCTTCTGAGGAGGATTTCCCTTGTGCGGAAGGAACATCATCAAATCCCTTCCCTCTCTCAACACTTTTTGATCTGCAAAACTTCTTGAAGTACTCGACTTTACCACATTTCCAACATTTCTTTAAGGGTTTTCCTGGAGATTTAGATCTCTTGCTCGAGGACTTATTTTTTCCATAGGGTAAAAGTTTTAGGAAACAACGATTTTTTCCAATGACATTGACCCGAAATCCGGTGAGAAATTGTTGATTCGTATATTTGAGTGATTATTTCTATATAATCCGAGTGTTCTAGAGGTTTTTCAACATGCTGAATCCATTTCTGCATTTAGAAATGGATTTCAAACAACAAAAAATAGTGATTCGTGTAAATTTATATCGTCAGATTCCGACGAAAAAAACCATTTCGTAGAACAACTAGACAATGCCCTTATTTTTATTTCTATCCAAGGTACGTCCTCTTACAAATAATGCATCTATGCTCTAGATATCCATGATTGTCCTCCTCATTTCTTCTGATAACAAGGATGAAACCACATCATCAAACTTTAATGCATTCACATTACTACCAATAGATAAAACCAAACTATCCCACAAATATGGCAATGAACACAATAAACTAATGCAATTATCTTCATCCAAAATTTTAATATCCACAAATAACAACTAACTTACCACAGTATTGAAGGAATTTAGATGTTCTATCATCGAGTCTCCATCGTTTATCCTCAAGAGGTACAACTTCTTTCGAAGGAAACATTTATTTACGAGGGACTTAGATGATACAAAACCCCTGACTTATCCCATAACGCCTTAGTTGTAGCTTCTCCTGAGACATTCAGTAACACTAAATCTAAAAGACACAACTAGATTGTGCTCTTTTCCTTTCTATCCAACTTCGTCCAATCTTCTGTCAACATAGTCGTAGGTGCAATACCATGATCTACAATGACCCACTATTCTTTATCTACCAGAAGATCCTCCCTCTTCAACTTCCAAAGCTCAAAGCTTCGCCCATTAAATTTATCGATCTCAATTTTAGAATTGTTTGCTATTTTCTTTCACCACCACAAAGCTCCCACTAAACCAGGTTTATCACAAACCCAAGCTAATCGAATCCTTCGCAACAAAGGTATCCCCCTGAAGCCAATAATTTCTCGGATACCAAGTGTACATTTTATACCTTTACAGTATAGCAATGCACACACATACTCTTTATAAAACAGAAATGAAACAGTAGCAATCACACATACTACTCAAACATTTATCCAGGAAACCCTTAACTAGTAAAATTAACAAATGTTTAGAGCTGCACCTCTAACTCTCATTGTATTAACTTCACCATTACAATTCAATATATATAATCTTGCAGCATCCAAAGCCCTAATCCATTGACTTGGATTAGATTACAATCTTAATTCCTTAACTGGAATTAGAAAACCATGGGTTGGAAAACTATGTGCCAAAACCATCCAAAAAAAAATTCAGGGGTTCTTTCCCTGAACCACGGGGCTAGTGGGATTGTTGACCCCCTGTGACCCTTGTTGTGCCCGACACAACTTAATAGCACATGGACTAATCATGCAAAGAATATAACACATACCTAACAATATTGGTGCATAACCCAATTGTCATCTCCATATATTTTTTATCCACATACTCAAGGATTTCTTTGATATCAATCTACCATGGAATTTCCCAATGGAGGTTGTGCCCTGATATAGTTGTAGTTTCTCCATCGTAACATCCTGACTAATTATTAGTGTCATCTCACCTAGTCTTAGCTTTACACATCCAAGATTTATTTTCTTCTTCTTAAACAAATCTTCTTTAGAAACAAGTTTTGAAATATCTTCCTTCTTAGCTATATTGCCAACAACTTCATGGATTATCTTTCTAAACACTCATCCGATTCACCACCCTTCTTCCCCTTCTCCTTACACCCCAAGTCCAACACCTCAAAAAGTATATGAGAACCTTCAATAACATTCAAGTGTTGAAGTGGGTCTGGTGCCACCCTTCCACTCTCATCATTTTCTATAAACTTTGACTGGTACTACACTGTTTTCCATTATTGATACAAGACAGAGATGAAACTCCAACATCCTCGCCATTTTTCTTCTCATACATGAAGACCCAAGCACCTCCCTCTTCCATGATTTGGTGCCTTCGAAATATCGCAAACGTGGAGGAAAAACATCCCCTCCTTCAAGTTGACAAAACGCCAAAGAACTAACCATTATATTGTCTCCCCCCACGATTAGACCTCATGCATGTAACTCCTAACCAGGGTAAAAAACTAGATTAGCAACCCATACCTAACCAAACACCTCCATTAATAGACTTACAAACTCTTTGATACCATAGAAACATTGAAACCCTAGTGGTACTGAGTCCTTGTAGCATTTTCCAATCACTATTCATTTCACAGTATTAACACATTGAGAAGTATTATTAATAATTAAATATTTATTCATTATGTAAACTTATAATCTTGATTTCGTGATTATTCATTAATGATAATCGATACAATGTGTTTAATTACAATCATATGCCATCAATTCATTTATATTCTCAATGCAAATTTATATTGGAAATTTTCATGTTAATGGTGATTGATTGGACATCCATTGTTATTTATTATTTTATTGTAAAGTGTTGTTCATAATTAATTAAGTATCCTTTATACAAATTTGTAATATTTATTTGACAATTATTCATTATGTCCAACTAATACAAGAACATTACTCATATAATAATTAGTCTCTAAAGTGCAATACTATATGGACAAATTAAATATGAAGTGTGATAGATTAAAATTAGCAAATTACACTTTCAATTTTTTTGGTAAGTTAGCTAGTTATCTATTCGTATTCAAAAGAAAAACATGCATTGCTCATGTGTGAGACTCTCTAGAAAAGAGCATGCCACCTTGATATAAAAAAAAAGAAGATGTTTTTTATTTTTCCATCTATGCCCAAACCTATTGCTTTGTCTAAAAGCATATCTAACATTCCTATAATGTGTTGTTAACAAACTTTAAGATTGCTTATGCATTCATTGTTCCTATTCTTGACACCCCATCCAAGGAACAAATTAAAATGTAATGTTGATTTAATGACAAACCTCTATATTAGCAATAAATTTTCAATAATATCAAATTAACGTTGATAATGTTAATTAAACATCCATAATGTCATCAAACTATATCAAGAAACCATATGCATGATATGAAATAGGTGTGCTATCAAATAACCATTTTGACACATCTCAAATGCAAAAGAACCATAGCCAAAAATCAATATATAATACATATCCATCAACACCCTTGATTGCCACCAAAACTAGTGCTAGGTATTACACTTAGATATGAACTACTCTTTAATATATTTTTATTGTTATTACTCAATAAATGGTAATACATAAAAGTGAATTGTTGTAAAAACACTTTTCTCACATTAAATTTTTCTTCTAGTACATTCTCTCTCCTACAATAATAACACGTGGGGAGACACATTTCTTGCACCAACAATGATGTGTCTTAACAACATAAACACACTTGCAATCCACATTAAACATGGCTACTTTTAGTGGCACATTAAGGATGACTTGATTCACCAATGTCGATGTAGGGTATAATGCACCAGCATTGGCACACCAAGAAGCGTGCATGCCTATTCAAATTAATTGCATTGTTATAACTCTTACCAATGCATTCACTTTTATTAGATGCATCATGCTTGGTGCTTCATTTACAACACAACTTTCAGTTCATGATGTGCTGCTTCATTGCAACACATTTTCTAAAAAAGAAATGCACCACATTGGTGCATCCTATGCATGCACTAATTGTAGTGCATAAAATTGTTCAAAGACTCACTACCGACATTAAAATTCTTTTTAAAAAATTAACAATTTTTACACTAGAAGTAGAAAAAATAACTGTAGAAATTTAAAGGAAGGCATCAAACATAAGATTTCCTAGTTTCTCTTTGCGGTAGCTAAGGCATGGTTGTGGAAATGCGAAAAATGTTTGGAGGGTTTTGTTGCGGATGGAGAATGAGGATCGAATTTGACAATTCAGAAGCAACAAACTTTGGGGCAAGGGTACAATGAAAAGTATTAATGCTTGGAAGGGAGGAAAGCATTGAAGGATGGCAAACTAATTTTTTTTAGAACCACAGTGGGTTGTTGATTTCTATGCATCACTACAATGTTTTGTATAGGAGAACTTAGACAATTAGTGCCCACCAAAGTATTGTTTTTGCAAAAACGTTCATTTTCTACCTTTGCTAGAGAAAATGAGGGAGAAGGAACTCTACTAAACCCTAATTCGTTGCAGTGAAAGAACATTTCCAAGGGATGTGGTGGTGGTGAAATATGAGTTTGATGAGAGCTTGTAAGTATTAAGTCTAATACCACCACTGTCCATAACAATTCATCCCGCTAACTCTTTAGAGGTGATTCTAATTTTCGTTATAATTTTCGTTATAAATTTTAAAATTTATAACAAAGCACTCACGCAAGATTATGTCAATTGTACCTCACGTCACACTTTTGAAGCTAATACGATGTAACTTTGACATTAACATGATGCAATGTGGGTCAACATGACATACCTTTCATGCAACACGCTGTAATTTTTTATGGCATGTGACTTTACTATGACATAAAGTTGATGTAATCCGATGCAAGTATGATGCCCAAAAGACAAAAGTCTTGGATTTCGATACAATTGAGAGGAAAATACGACTATAAGCTACATTTATGTATTTAAGTCACAAAAACATGGAATATGAGTACATCTAAATGAATTCATTATTGCCAATGTAAGTTAGAAAATTTACCTAGGTTATAGAAGCATATGCAATGCAAAAGCATGTTCACCGAGAATCAAATTGGAGGATGAAATCATTGAAGAAGGGGACCCAAAGTTTAATTTCAAATATCGATATGTCATGCACTTAAATTGCTTAGTAACTATAGTGTGGCATGGACTTTAGCATATTGATACGAGGAATGTATTTTGGAGTGTGATTGCCCAAATGGTTTTGATTTTTGTTGTGTTGCATGACGAGTAGAGTGTAGTGGACTATGGCACAGTGGCGAAACTATGTTACTTTAATTGCAATAATCATAACATTGATGCTTTGTAACATGTTATCATGGTTTACATGAGATGCATGATAGGTAGAGTGTAGTGGATTATCACACAATGGTGGCCCTATATTACTTTAATTACATTAATCATAACCCTGATGTGTTGTAACTTCTTATCATGGCTTACATAAGTGTGTGCAAGAGTTGGCTCTTCCAATTACACACAAACACCCTAATAGACCCACAAAGGCCACAGTCCACAACTTGGTTGAAAGACCTCCCCAGGTTTGAACATAAGTATGAGTAGAGTTATGTCTTTATTGAAGCAGTAGGACCGCATAAGCCAACACCCTCCCTTAAAGGAACAATGTTGATTCACCATTTGTATGTTTCCTCCAATCAAGGGCAAGAGTTGATGCTTCCAGTTATTGGGCCCACAAAGGCCATAGTCTTCCACAGCTTGGTCGAAAGACATACAAGTGGTTTGAACATGAGTATACGAGTAGAGCGATGTCTTTACGGGCGCCAACACCAGTAAAGAACAATGCCAAGACCATTCCTTAAAGGAACAATGCCAATTCACCCTTTGTACTGCTACCTCCAATGGAGGTTGAGAGTTGGCACTAACACACACACACCAACACCCTACTAGGCCCACATAGGCCACAACCCATAGCTTGGTTGAAAGACCTCCCTGGGGTTTGAACAAGAGTATATGAGTAAAGCTATGGCTTTATCGACACAATAGGACCATGTAAGCCAATGCCATCCCTTAAAGGAACAATGCCAATTCACCCTTTGTACTACCACCTTCAATCAAGGCCAAGAGTCGACTCTTCTAGTTACACACGCACACGCACACACTAACACCCTATTGGGCACACAATGGCCACAACCCACAATGTGGTTGAAACACCTCCTTGAGGTTTGAACGTGAGTATATTAGTAGAGTTGTGTCTTTACCGAAATAGTAGGACCACGTGAACCAATGCCATCCCTTAAAGGAACAATGTTAATTCACCCTTTGTGTTGCTACCTCCAATCAAGGCCAACAATCGACTCTTCCAGTTACAAGCATGCGCACACGCGCGCACGTGTGTGTGCACGCGCGCACACACACACACACACACACACACACCCCATTGGGCTCACAAAGGACATAATGCACAACTTGAAATATCAACACCATTTCTTCAAAGTATCTTGAGAAAGATGTGAAGCAATCTCATCACAGGAGCAAAAAGCCATATAAGGGCACCTCTCTAGTTTAGACATTGAAACTCCAAGAGCTCAAACCCTATGCAAGTGGTGTACACCAAAAGAAAGCCTCCTACTTGTGTGGGTGAGACCGAATCTCGATGAGTAATTGACTTCTGGCATTGTGCACTTATACTTGATCATCCATTGGAGCAAGATGATGTAAGCTCTCAATACATGCCTAGTCGACCTCATCCAAGATAGGCTCTTAGAATCTCTAGTCCATAAAATATAAGAAGCTTAGCAAAGGAGTCACATATGTAATATAGGTCGGACTTCTCTTATTATCATCATTTTCTTTAGAGATTTATTTTGGATATACTTAGGAGTAGCAACCATCCATGGTAAGTTGTCTTGTTGACATGAAAGAATCAAGGTTTGCATAAGCAAATTATTGGTTGTAATCACACATACAATGCATATGAGAGTTATATTAAACACTATAAACAAGCAAATTATAGGCCCTCTCACGTCAAGGTTAAAGTTGCAATATTTATATGCTTAGCATATGTAAGGAAATTATGAAGGTGCTTCTTGCATGCATTGAACTATACTATCATGTTAAAAACATACTATTCTACAATTCATCATTAAAACATTCTCTCTTATCATATGATTTATTTAGGGGCTGCTGCACAATCATGATGGTCTCTCATGACGCATTATGGTAATGGAAATCTGAAAACACAAAGATTTGATGATGGTTCTTGTGTCCTTAGATGTGGTGGCAACTAATAAGAATTGAGGTTCCTCTTCACATTTTGAAGAAACAAAATGATGACATATTTAATAAGGCACAATCTATGAAATTTTTTTCCTAGTACCACAACTCTCTAACATGTGTCAATTTGTCTAAGCGGATCATTGTGCAAGTTTAAATGATCAAGTTGGAAGTGGTGTACTTACACCATCTTCATAAGGATATTTTTAGCAAGAGGGGGTGCAAGGGTTGATTGCTACTAGAACATTGAGCAATGGGTTATGTTATTCCCGATTTCTAGGGATAACTAGGAGATCATGTCTCGAGGCCCACAGGTCCTAGATATGGAGTACCGAGAGTAGGATTGACCTGAGCATGGCCCTGGAGGACCCATCTTTCTTGTCCTTCATCAGACTTGTCTTGTCAGCAGCAACAATATCCATCACCTTCGGCTTGGACTTGTATCGGTGAAGACTCTTGCTCCATGAGGTAATTGGTCCAGGTATCATGGTATGTGTCATTTTTTTATCATTATAACCTTTAGATATATGCATCAAATTCCTTTTATTTCTGACGACTGCTTGGATCTTACATTAACCCAATTGACCATGGTTGGGGGGATTGACAGGGTGTCCTAGCAAGCCTATACCCATAGGTTTTGGTTTGCCACCGGGGGGATTTCTGAAGAGCCATCGCCCACTCCCATCATATCATCACTTTTAAATCTTATCTCCCACTCATCTGTCCCATTCCCCTAGTCCAAGCATAGAGAATGTTTTGTTTGTGGGGTTGCACCTTATCTCGTGGGAAGAAGGGGC
The DNA here is from genome assembly GCA_032191745.1 of Picea mariana. Classification (NCBI taxonomy): domain Eukaryota; kingdom Viridiplantae; phylum Streptophyta; class Pinopsida; order Pinales; family Pinaceae; genus Picea; species Picea mariana. Next base: position 740,497 of record JASDQU010102600.1, on the reverse strand, counting down.
TAAAGACCTAGAAGGTAAAAGCAACTGGTAAAAGATAAAAGCCATAAAAAATGAAACCTAGAGATGCCTTGCCCAGGGATCCCCGAGAAGGCAATAAAAAGCCTCTCAACAAGAAATAAGAGGGACCCGAAGAAAAATAACAAAACAAGACCTAGCCAAGAGGATAGGGGGTCTCATCACGAGCCAACCTATTATGATCATGGATACCTAGCAGTATGACATTGCCATTATCTGGTTACCACGCTAGGGCAGTGACCTTTGGTTGTATGGCCAAGGGAAAAGGGGTCTCATCACGAGCCAACCTTATCATCTCTGTGAAAGTGCTTGTAGGTAACACTGTCATCTCTGGTCACCACGCCAAGGCAGTGTCCTCCAGTTAGTCCTTGAAATAAAAAAAAAAAGAAATAAAAAAAGAAAAAAAAAGAAGAAAAGAATAAAGACAATAAAGGGCTTGGAAAGAATTGCATCCATGACGAGTACATCTCACCTTCTACAAAGGCACCCATAGGTAATATCATGCATCCCTGTCTTTCTCTCTACCCGTATGTCTGGACATCCCTTGACCACATCACCTCGTTTTACATGGCTTGGATGATACCCCTTGGAGACTTTCCTTTCCTTATGGATACTAGCTCAATAGGGTACTTTGTCTTTTTCTTCGGCTCTGTAACGTAGGTCTTTGTAATGTCTTTGAGCTATTGAATGGTGTATCAGGGCTTTTATGCATATGTTTGATAACATTAATGATGAAACGTGATTGACATTGATATGATCCCTGTGACTAATGAGCCCATGGAGGGCGAAGTTTTTGATGTGCAGGACCATGCCCGACGGACAGGTACCAGTTGGACCGGTACACATGGGGAAATGATTAGTTCGGACCTCCATGGGGCTGAAGAGCCCATTAGATGGTTACTGGGACCCCATCAGGGGCAGAGATAGGACAATGCTTGATTGAGCTTTTGCACCTGAGAAGAAGAAGGACGTTTCATCCAGGACACTTTGGCTAAGCCCAACCCAGGGGGGTTGACCCACTTCAGGTGGAACGTCTCCCTTAGATGGCCCAGGACGTCACCTAGGGGCCACTGACGTCACCTTCAACATATGGCAGTTTGACAGGGCAGCTGGGGTTCGGAGGCCTAAAAAGGGCCAACGTTTTGTCATTTGTGCTGCATTTTGCCCTAAAAAGGGCCAACGTCTCCCTCGGGAGGGCTTGACGTCTTGCTTATGCTCATTTAGGGCTTCAATTTAACATTTTAATGTAAAAACATTATGATTTTGGTTTGTAGCTTTGTCGGCTATTTTTAATGACCTAATTTTAATTATAGGTCATGATACACTATATATTGAGGATGTTTTCCCCTCATTTGGAAAAAACACAACTCCTCACCCTTGTGAGGTCTGATTTTTTGCGCCCTAGTTTGGGTATTTGATCTTTTAAAGGAGGCACACTTGTTGATGGAAGGCTTTTCTTGGCATATTTGGCATTTCTCTTGAGGAAGGTTTACAACTAGGGTTTGCACATGCTTTTCTTCATGATATGTAAGTGTTTTTCCTGCAAAACTTCTTGATTGAATGGTTGTAGGTTAGTATTCTTGCATTTACTTATAAATTTGTTGATTTTAAAAACCCTAGGTGACAAGCACACAAGTAGGTCCTTGTCTCAAGTCCTCTTAGATAGAATTTTTTTAGCCATTGAAGAAGGAAGAAAGAGCCTAACCTTTGCTACACTCTTCCCTACTTCTTCCCTTAAGCTAGCTTTGATTTTAAAGGTTAAAAGGAGGGTGACGTCCTAGGCCTAGGTTATCTACACCTAGGGCCGTCCATCTTCTAGGGTTTTAGTGATAGAGCCTTGTCATTGCAACACTCTCCCTCACTTGATCCTCTTATTTTATCTCTTCTCATATGCTAGCCGTTTTGCCAAGTTTGACCTAAAGAAGGAGGAAAGAGCACGAGGTCTTGCTTAAGCAACACCAGAGTGAGCCTCTTTCCCCTAGGGTTTTGATTCTAAGGCCCTGCCATTGCAACACTCTAGAACCCTTCCCTCTTGTCTTTAGCCTATTACTCCTTCAACCTTGCGTCCTCTCCTTGAATGACTCCATATACCCTTAGGCACTGATCTTAGACACACAACGTTGAAGTGATAGTGCTCAAACCAACTCTCAAAACCTTAAATTTTGAAACCCTAACTAACTAGCTAACCCTAATTAGGCTGGCGTCATAGTTGGTTATTCCATCTTGACACAACAAATATTGGTTATAAGTAATTAGATGGTGGTTAAAGGCATTTGTTGAGTAAATGATTGATTGAATATATTGTTTGCTACATCATCTCGATAGTTATTGATGAAATATTACTTTTCCATTGCTATATTGATAAAACGTTGATCTCATTAATACCTGTTGTTTCATTTGCTTATATATTGATGTCAGATAATCACATGAAGTACTAACCCACTGATATATAGCCTGCATACATATTATCTTGTTCCGGGTAGGTGTTCTCTTTTGTGCATACACTTCTTTATTAGCCGATTAGCCAGATTATCTGACCTTTGGTGGTAACCTGTGAGGAGGAAACTTTGCCTTGATCTCTATACTTTGGCCTCTTCAAAACCCCAGGTTGTCGGGGACGTCTCCCTTGGGTTAACCCCCCTAAATAGAAAGAACCTCCCCATTGAGGTGACATTGGGTGGGGAAGGTTCCTGTTACGCCAGTTTGGCCTCAATCCTCTAGCCTTTGACCTAGCTACAAATTGTGCGATAACAGGTTACACATTGAATCTCCAGCCCATTCAACCTATTCTAGAAATCCTAGAGGTCTTATGCAAGGCCAAGACACAAAGCGGGTTGCAATGTTTATGATAGAAGGGAGTGCTACCACAATGGACATCTCGTGTTGCAACAACATAATGATAAAATTGTGTGGTTTGCCCTCGGCATTTTTTAGAAAAGAAAGCTTATGATGAGTTTGAGCAATGAAGATTGGGGGCCTAGCATCACAAACCTAGAGCTAGTGAATGATGGTTGGGAACCCACCCCCAAGGACCTTAAGGACAATAGTGAGTTCCACCTAAAGTAGTGATCTAGATTATGTTGAGAACGAAATGAAGGCAATGATATAACAAGGAAATACACTGAGATATTACAAGAAACACAGAGAGTAATACACAATTTATATTAATGAATGAAATGTATATGAACTGTAAATGCAGAGTGAACTGAACTCGCTAGAATGGTGGTAGCTTATCTCTAAGAAGAGATGTGATGGCTACACATTCGCAAGATGTCATTACAATAAGGCTCAAAAGGCCTTTTTAACACATAATCAATGAGAAAACCCTAAACATCCAAAATCCTAACCTCGAAGGATGAAACACCAAAAGGTTTGTGGGCCCCAATGGGGATAGTTGATACATCAACTTCCCGAGGGCGAAACTTTTGCATATGATCTTTGTTTGAGGCGCTCGATATACTGTCGAAAAGGTCTAGCCGAGAAGTACAACTTTTGGTTGGGGCCATGGTATGATGTTGAGAACTTGTGCCCCCCCCCCCCCCCNCCAAAAAACAATGTTTAGGATCTCAAAACGGCCCCGAAATTTTAAGACTCGAAAAACAGTAGAAACACTGCCAAAGTGGAAAACTGTGTTTTGAGCCAGTGGAATAGGTGAGTGGCCACCGATATCCATTTGGATCAAGCAGGTCACATTACATCAACCCCTTGAGTTAAGATTCTTGATGTTTGTTGTGCCTTTGATTGTTTGAGAGAAAACTCAACTTTATTTTTATTCGTGGCTTTCTCACACCTACATTGATTTTAGCATTATTATATGCATATTTGTTTCGAATTAACTTGTTGGAGTTGCTTCCACTTTCTTTTTATAAAATGCCCAAGATGAACATTTCTTATATTAATATATTAATATTCAAAAAAACATTTTATAAAAAGGGGTAAAATTTGAAAATTCATTACTTCACTATTAAATCACATGAATGAGCATATACAATGAGAGCTTCCCTGCTACTTTTGATTGGAGAAACAAAATGAAATTATATTAATATCCTTGAATCAAAGTAGGTCAATGGGATCAAAGTGGTACAAGAAAAAATTAGCAATAGAGTGCCTAGCGAATCTAGGCTCTACTTAGGACAAAGTAGGTCAATGGGATCAAAGTAGTACAAGAAAAAATTAGCAATCGAGTGCCTAGAGAATCTAGGCTCTACTTAGAACAAAGTAGGTCAATGGGATCAAAGTAGTACAAGAAAATATTAGCCATAGAGTGCCTACAGAATATATTCTCTACTTAAGACAAAATAGAGAATGATAAGATCAAAATCAAAAGCCTGATATGGGGTGAACCCAAATGGGTAGACCCTACACCATGTTGTAGAGACAAACTCTATAATGAAAAATGAGAAGAAAAGGCCAATAAAAAACATCCATTTCATTTGGCTATTTACATGCTTGAAAGCCATTTAGATATTGTGTATGCTTCTAATAAGACCCAATGCATACAGCTTAGTTCTATCATCTATGCAAGAACTAAGTTCTTAACACCGCATTGTCCCACAGCAAGATAGTAATTGCAGTGCACTTGCATCTTGAAGCACAAAATGCAGGCATCAAACCATTACAATTCAAATGGATCAATAAAAGCCGGTCCTGTTTCTTTTTTATTTCGGATAGAGAAAATTCCAGGACAAGTTATATATTCATGCATAGACCTTGACATTTTCTAGTTTTACCCATTTATAATTACCTAAGATAATCTTGAAATGCCCATGATAAGGTCACAAATAGCAAGCAGCAGCACTTGGCCTCCACAAATCCAACCAAAAATCCCCTTTGCAGAGCTTTCAATTAACATGCCGAATTCCTTATCTGCTCCAACTGACACCATAAATCTGTTTTTACTCGCCTGCCGGATCTACTGCTATTAGGTACTTTCTCGCTGGTCAACTTATTTACTCACCGGCAGGTGCTTTTGACTTACCGTGGACGCGTGTTCTTTGGACTATGTGAGCATAGGCTTGATCCGTCCCATTGATCGGGGTAGCGGAGTGGCTTAGCTGTCGCATAACTCATTATTGACCTAAAGACGGTGCAGTTTTAGGATAGCTCATTGGTTGGCATAGACTTACTTGATGGCGCTCGACTTGATTCTGACATTAATAGACTTTACACAGCCGGGAGTGCCGAACGTTACAAAAAATGGTCAGAAGAATTCACTGGCATTTTACAATAAACTCCTTTAGACAGCCTATTAAACTCTTGACCCATAGTAGCAGACAGATTTCTATTAGCTACCTATCTTCTATTACAAACTACTTTAAGAATGCTAATCCCTAAGCCAAAGCTAGATCCATTTATATTTATACATCGACTCTTTGGAACACCTGTTGTACAACCTGGAGTCAGTCTGTTACATTCTTCACAGCTAAAGATAGTCTCCAGATGAGATGCCCACCACTGCAGGACAGAAATTATATTCCTTACCTTGGTGCAATACAATACAATGCTGTCATATACATATTCCCCCTAAAAATTTGTATGCAAATAACCAATGATGTACTCACAGACAACTCACTAAAATTTTGCCTGTGAATTTCCGTAGTAGTACAGTATACTAATAATCAGTTTCTTCATTCTACTAGAGCATTGTAGAATTCTTGCCTGCCTTGTCAGAGTAAGTTGGTAAATTACCGATTGATACCTTTGGTATTGATACATCTCAAGGCCATCTAAACCACCTTATGTTGATGGCAAATTTTCGGGTACTGTATCTAATGTGTAATGACCAAGTCGCCCAATTCTGTAAAGGTTCAATACCTTCCTAGCAGTTTTCTTCCTTTCACTGTCATCAGGTATTCTCAAAGCCTTTTGCAAAGCAGCAAGTTGAGTATTTATTAGATTTTCAAGGCCGTCTTCCTTTTCTAGATCATTTTCAAACGCTGCAAATGTCTTGAAGAGGGTTCTACGAACATCAAATACAACATTATCCTAGCAAAACAGAAAACAGAGATTCAGTTGTCTTCCAGAATAGTAATTTACATATGAAGCAAAATTCTTTTTACATATTCATACATACAGGTCCGCTAACTTGCGAATGAAAATGAAAATGCACATGGATTAGCAACCTTTGAAAAATTACCTACCTTTGTGAAGGCTAGATTACTTAGGTCATACCTACAGTTTATAATGACACTCACCAATCTGCTACATGCATACTTCAATATAGCACTAATGATGTTTAGCAGTTGCAATAGTCCTGCATTAAGCTGTGCAAAATAACTCACACTGCACCTTTTCAATATTTATAAATGTGCACATTGATGCAAAATACAGAAACCATGTGTTTGCTTTGGGACTAAAGCGCAACATAAATTATGTGATCTGTTATGGATTAGTCTCCCCTTACCCTCTACGGAAAAAAAACAATGTGTCATGTGTGTTGGGTGGGGTGAGGTGGGGGGTAAGTAAGTTAATGGACAATCCAGTCTGCTCAACTTTTAAAGGGAAACTGGCCGTGTTTTTACAATGGAAACCTCCAGTCAGAAGATAAAGCACACCCAACACAAAAGCTTCTGGAGCAAAAATAACACCCTCTTGAAAAGGCCAAAGATTCCTAGATGGCTTCTTCCATTGGTTTGTTTGACCATTCTATTAAGTACTTTATTTCTCTACTCCACAACTTGTTTTTTGATCCAAGCATACTAGATCATGTGTTTCTTGTTCTACCTCTTCCACAAAGGCATAGCTTGGCAGTATATAGTCAAATCTGATAGTCCTTTAAATAGCTTGCATAAACAAACTGGGTGCATTTTGAAAATAGTAATATCAATACCCGTAGGTCACTATTTACTTTGTCTAGGAAAATGACGGTCCACAATACCTAGGGATGCAATCTATACATCTTCCCGAAGATAGAGAACTGTATGGTATAAGCCTTAAATATACCTTATTTCCAAAGTCCAAATACTTCAGATTTGGTGTTGGCCGGCCCCCTATACATATATTGAAAAATATGTCTTATATTTACAAAAACATATTTGAAAAAAAACTGTACAAAAAAGTATGGAAGGGTATATACAGTGGTGATCATATCGTCAAAGCAACAAGAGCTGAAAGAAAGTCAGAATACTCAAATAGGTCTAAAGAGCAGGCATCTTTTATCAAAAAAGCTCCTTTGGCAAGAAGCTGATGGTGAACCTCAATTCACCACATAGAATAAAAAAAGACAAAGAATTACCCTCTCGTGCAAATATAGCCTTACACCTAATTTTCCATGGAATAAACAAAGCTGAGATCCTCAAACTATGCCAAAGGCCTGCAAAAGCAGGGAAAACCTAAGAGCACCAATCACTAGAGAAAGCAGACTGCCGGTGAACACTGTCCTAAAGCAACCCTGAACACTGATCCTCAAAAAACCTCCAACATTGCTTGGTAAACTAGCACTCCCAAAAAATGTGTTTCTTTTAACATTCCTTTTATTCATATTCCATTTTCTCTGGAATTTATAGAGATTTCAGTTTCCCCTTTGAAGTTCACAAGATCCAATTGGATTGGACTAATGGTGTCATGCCTGTTTGGTGAATTTTGTCAATATATGAGAATTTTCAATTCAACAAATGGCAATATTTTCTCATATTGTTTGGATGCCAAATGCACTCTCAACTCTCAACATGATAAATCGTCAAAATCGCGATAAATCGCGAGTTTTTCCAGGAAACGATTTTTTCCAAAAAAATCGCTGAAAAAACTCGCGGGTCATTGGCAAAAAATCGTCTGTGTAAAAAAATTTAGAAAACCGCGAGGGGGGGGGGGGGGGGGGGG
>JASDQU010102600.1:712606-732329 GCA_032191745.1 Picea mariana | reverse complement strand
GCAGAAAAGATAGTTTAGGTGTGTTGTTGTTATTTGGAAGCATGTATGTATTTTTCCTAACATAAAACTACTTGCTAGAGCACCCAAACAGAGACAACAACCATAACATATCAGCAAAACCAAAAACTACAGTTGGCTGTTATAAAACAACAGAAATTAAAATTTATGACAGCAAAAAACTTAGAGTCTTAGCTTGGTCAAAGACAGACCAAGAAGACAGCTGATAGGACCTGGAAATTTCTACAAAGTGGAACTTGACCTCATTGTAGGGCCTGAGAAACGTCTCTTGGGTTTTAATAGTTTTTTTTGACGGGAAATTTCGTTGAGATGGACAACAATGGTGTTGAGGCGACGAAATAAGTTACGGTGATCACAAATCCCTCTTTTATAGAACAAATTTTGATGAAGATTTTGATGTGCCTTTTTGTTCAGATTGCTGATTGCTAAGGGAGTCCGGGTAGATAGGAGTCAGAGCCACCAATTTGGTTAATATTGAACGGGTTGAGAGGTTATCACAACATCTTCCGGAAGCATCAATGATGGAGCAACTAGTTCCCAAAATAACAACGCACACTCTCTGTTATTTGGATTATCCGAGCTTGTGTCATCTCTCCATGACGAATTCTTCTATGCGCTGGGCGACCAACGACGATAATTGTCGGAAATCATATTATGCAACAACAAAAGCTGTTGTAGATGTGAATGCAGACTACTACACTATTTTAAGGGAAAACAATATATTGGGTATTTGGCCTTTGTGGGAGGACCCAGGAAATCGCAATGGTGGGAAGTGGATAACTCGGTTGAATAAGGTTGTCTCAGGAAGGTTTTGGGAAGGCTTGGTACTAGCATTGGTAGGAGATTAGCTATATTATGGTGACTATGTTTGTGGTATTGTATTAAGTGTTTTTAAGGGAAAGATAAAAGATAAACAACATATAGCGAGTGTATCCATGATTGAAGATCCACTGGATGCTGACAGTGGTGAAGAATCTACAGAAGAAAAGGGATTTTATGCATTTTAGGAAGCTCGTGCTTTGAAGACAAGAAGGGACCAGTTAACGGCTCAAAATGGATTGTTGACCAATTTGTTGAGAAGTTGTGGATCTAGGGAAAGATCTCTCATTAGTTAGAGAGACATGCATGTGGATTGCAGTCTACTAGTGAGGTTACGTGACATGCATGTGGATTGTTGTACAATAATTGATTTAAGGAGATTCGTGATTCAGGAGTTTGGTGAGGTGGAATCTGGGAACTCAGGAATTCAATTCAGCAGCTACACTTTTACAAGGGTTATGAGGCAGCTTGATGGAGCTCAAACTAGCCCAGGAACATTGTTCAAAGAAGAAGCTTCTAAAGGATGTTACTGATGTATAGTGTTCAGTTTATGTGTTTTACATTTAGTATATGTATTTGATTTCAGTTTGTTTCCACACTGTACACCTTATGGGGCAATATTAGAGATATAAGGCTTACTATGTAATAAAGTCACTTTATGACTTTAGAATATGTTAATGTTCACCTTTTGTATAAAACAATCTATCCCACATTCATAAGTGGAAATGATTTGCTTAATGAACAATGATATATAAGGAGGTAAACTCCTTTGTAATAGATGCACTAGTTATTCATTGATAATATCATATGGTGTTATTGTGAGTATCTTTCTTTGAATTTAGTTATGTGACTCAACCCTATCTAGGGTTTCCTCATTTAGTGATCTAGCTCATTTTGTAACATAGAAAACCCCAACTAACAATACAAAGGCCTAGCAAGGCATCCCAATCTATCTAGCCAAACCAAAGGCTCCACAACAAGTTTGAATCAACACCAACAAGTCCACCTTTGATGTTTCACTAATTTTGCCTCCCACAAACTCTCCAAGCAAAGCACTCTAAGTCCCCTTTAGGGTTTCTTTCCACAAACCCTAGGYTCTTCTCACAAGAGGATTCAAACCCTAGCACTTCAATTCTCCTCTAGTTTTTGCCTCTCACAAACCCTAGTGCCTTCCTCCCTTGCATAAATACTGTTGCAACCTTATACACACCTCGGGTAGCGTGGAAGACATCTTCAATCCACTGGGTGTGTTCTTGGGGGCAAGTCTCGAGTCAAGGTGCTGTCACCTAATCCACAACACCCCTGTCTAGGACAACTCCTAGAGAAGCCAAGGAATTAGTCCGTAATAAAAGAATCCAAGGCTTGAACTAAATCTAAGGGGTAGTCCCAAAATATACTATGAAACAGACCAAGAGGAGAACAAGAAAATCGATGGGGTTATGAGTAAAACCACCCTGCAAAATCTAAGCAAGCTGATTGATCTTCGTTGGAGATATGTCTTCCATAAATAATCATGCTTCATATAATGTGAGGTATTGCCCTCTTATTCCATGTTTGGCCAATGAACTAATGAGGTTCTCACAATCTCCCAAGATTGTCACTCTTTGAGCCAAGATTTGAATCAGTTTGTCGAGTCGCTTGGTTATTTGGAAGCACATAGGCCACATCAATAGATAGAGAGATTATTAATGAATAAATGTGTTGATTGAATCCCTCTATTGTCTCAAATAGCAAGTATTTTCTTCACGATCTAAAATGTCTAACAAGGGAGAAGATGTTATTTTTCTTTTGTTATAGATAGCATAAGCATTTCTCGTTTATTAGTTGGATCATTCTTTGACATAAGTTTTATTTGAAGAGTGTTAGTTGCTACCATTGACTCCAATTATCTTATGAACCATGGAAAGTAAACAAAGAACTAGGATGTGAATACTTAGAATTTTCTCTCAATCCTAGCATGCATTGTCTTCAATGCATAGTAGTGATTATATTAATAAGATTCGTTTGGGACAACAACAAGAGATCAAACAAAATAGCTACAAAGATCAAGAATCCAAGGCTATTCCATTCAGAGAATTCTTGGATTATAATTGAAATAAATCTGCAATTTGAATTATTATTTGTCCTTAAATTTTATTTGGGAAGGTCCATAGCCCCTGAGTGTTAGAATTGAGCTCTGATACCAAATGTAACACCTCACCATGAGACGATACTAAATAATATTTGATAATTTAAACACACGCATTAAGTGTAAACAAAATTTTATGCTTCCATAGATGGAATAACCTAAAACATATTCATATCTCTTTTACAATTTTTCCAATGCTAAATATTCCAGATTTTAATCCAAATATACAAATCTAAATAAGAAGATGAGATAAATAAGAAGTTAACTTTACGATTAAAATATTTAAATAGAAACATAACAAAATATACCAAGTAAAATACCTCCTCCATAGTCTGTTGAAGATGACCATTTGCAAGGTAATCTTGTCAGCAGTAGTTGCAAGATGCTTCCAAGAATTCTTCTTCCACTTGCCCAGAGTGAAACAACGAAATCCTCCCAGCCAACTAGGAGCCTAGCTGGCTTCCTAGCTCCAAGAAACCTTTCAGTTTCTTGACCCTCCGTGACCGTGACTCCAAGAATAGTAAAGCACATATGCTCTAGGAAGACTATCACAAGAAATATACCTTCCAAGAATTATCCAACCTCTCAACATGCTCCAACCTCTCCATCCCCTTCATCACCACTTCTTCTTCCGATTTATGAAGTTTCCATACCCACTTCCCCAAGTATCCTCAACCACCCTCATTATTAGCCATCGACCTCCCTTATCTAGATTTTTTGGGAAAAGATAAAATAAACTAAAATATAAATGACTTGTATAAAATAACAATAAATAAAATGCAAAGTCTTTCTTCTCATGCTAGCTTATAAATGCAACTTGACAATTTACCTCAAATGTACATGACAACCCACCATACTCATTTAATTCATCATACCAACCAAAATTCAAAGACGATATTTAATGCTACTAGATATTTTTGTATCCAATATAATTTACATAGTCATTAAACAATTCAATTAAATAGTTAATAATCTAGTTTAAAAATTAATACATTAATTAATTCTACTAGTGTACATGTGTAGGGTATGTGTGCGTAGCTAGTAGATACATATCTTATGCATGTACTAATGATAAACAACCATTTCCTCTAGTGCATACTTCCTGCATGATCACTCCAAGGATGTAAGACAACAAATCAAGTAAATGCATCATTTAATAACCCTAATGAATGAAATTTCAATAATTCGTCAGTAACTCATTATCACACTTAAAATATCAAAAGGGAATCAAAAGAGGGTTTTAAACATGGTAGGAACCAAGTGAGTGAACAATAGTGGCACTTCTAATTCCCAATCAATATTCTCATCTAACATCGAAGCATCTTTCCTTCCTATCCTACTTCCATCTTCCATCCTATCCTTTCCTCTGCTGGACTAAGCTGGAGTGTCAACTATATTGACCTAACTCCAGATAGAACCCGTAGGTGGAAGTGTCATACATCTCGACCAAGCTTCCCCAACAGGAAACTAGCAGTCGCCATCACATGTCTAGGGGAGTGTGATTTCACACAACCCTCCCACGACTCTAGGTTTTAGAGGATAAACGGTGGGAAATACCTCCACCCTTCCTCATTGAACTAGGGTCAACACCCTACATCAAGCCATACTATGCAACTACTGTTCTTAGAGTCACGTCATCAAACAACCACTCTGGGCAAGCTGTGCTTCCTGCCAAAACCACACTTACCACATATCATAACAATATTTTGAATCATAAATTAAATAATATGTACAACTTATAGCATATGCTATCTTCTCAATGTCTACGACATCCAAGTTACCTTAGCACTATAGTCATTTAGTTATCACATAGCTCATCAACCTGTAGGTTAGTTCGCCAATAACTCATATGCATGCAAATACATCACAAATTTCGTATAATAATCCATATTTACATTGGTGTTCAATTAAGAAATGTATGTCTATTTACATCATGTGTTGCATCTATTATACATTCACAACATAACTTGAACTGGTATCCATGTACCAAAATTCCCCATTTTAATTTTCATGTTTAAACAATTAGATAACTATCTTTGTCATGAACATATATCATGGAACACATAAATAGGTCTAGATGTACACATCTCAATGTCTAACTCAGTCTAACTGTCTCCAAACAAATGTTAAGCATTGAATTATTAAGATGAGTAAAATCAAAGTTCTAATTGTCTAAGGTCAAAATATGGGGTGTTACACTCTCCTCCCTTTATGCATACTAGGTGAAGGAGGCTAACAATAGTAATGATCCGGATTTATGAGGAAATGAATAACAGACTGAATACAATAACACAGAGATACGAAGAGCAACAACAGATATCCAGTGAACAATAATTTCTATTGAATAAACGAAATAGGCCGAAACTGTAAAATTGCAGAACTGAAAACAACTTGCTCGAATGGTAGTAGCTATCTTTGAGAAGAGATGTGTCTGCTACGCACATCCGTCTGAGTAGAATGATTACAATGAGGCTCCAGAGGCCTTTTTAACATTACTCGTGAAGGCCAAAACCCTAGACATCCAAAAACCTAACCCTAGGAGATGAAACGCCAAACGTTATGTGGGCCCCTATGGGTAAGTTGGTACCTCAACTTTCCGTGGTCGTAACTTTTGCATACGACCTCCGTTTTAGGCACGTGATAGTCCGTTGGAAAGGTCTTTTAGAGAACTACACATTATGCCGTCAAACTCTAACTTCGTTTACAATTTGATTGTGGAAAGCGAAAAAAACACTGTTTAGGGCCCTAAAACGGCCCTGGAAGTACAAAAATATGTACTGACATGAAAAATTCCAAAATAAGCGAGTTGGATTAGGTGGGCGACCATTAATCTCCACCAGGAAGTTGTGCAGGGCTTCAGACAGCCCTGGAAGTGTAGAACCCACAATTACAAAGATTTACAGAAGAACGTGCTGAACTAAAAACTGTCAAGAGGAGCCAGTTGGAATAGGTGGGTGGCCACCAATATCCACCTGGATCAGTCCTCCCCCCTTAGGAAGCAATGGTCTCCATTGCGTTGAGTGGCCCCATTAGGTGAGGAAACTTCTGCTGAATTTGGCCCCGGGTGATCCACTTGCCTTGGTGGAGGAGCTGCCCTGCCTTGACAACCCGATAAAGCTGGATCCTCTGCTAGCGAGTGCCCTTGACCCGTGTGTCCACTATTTGATCAGTGGATGCTTGTTCCATGCAGTCAGGGTTGAGCTCTGCTGGTGTCAACTGTTCTGCGATCTCTGAGGTGTCCAATAATGGTGGAAAATATGACCGAAGGAGGTCCACATTGAACACTGGGTGCAAGCGAAGGAAAGGTGGAGTGTTGAGCTCAAAAGCATTGCTACCCACAACCTTGGTGATAGTGTAAGGCCCATAGCGAAGTGGGCGGAGCTTTCGATGGGGCCCTGTAAGGCGCTCTTTCTGCAAATGTAACCAGACCTTGTCTCCCACCTGAAACTGGTGCAGTACCTGGTGTTGATCATGGCGCTGCTTGTACTTAGCATTGGCTTTCTACAAAATCTTATGGACTTGTTGGCGGATGTGCTGAATCCGCTCAATGAATTTGGTGGCTTTGTCGGCCTCAGACTGAACATGGGAAGAATCTGTCTCTGTTGTTGCAAGAGGTCGTGCAACATCAATGGGACCCAAGGGTTGGAATCCCAGCCCCACCTGAAAGGGTCTAGGACTGGTGGAGCTATGGAGAGCCCTATTGTAGCTGTGCTGAACATAGGGAAGACTCTCATCCCATGTACGCGGATGCTTAGAGTTATACATGCGCAAGATCTGCACAATCATCTGATTGACGACCTCTGTTTGGCCATCGGTTTGAGGGTGGAAGGCAGTGGATTTAGTGAGCTTGGTGTCCAACAATGACGAGAGACTCGACCAAAATGTGCTGAGGAACCTGCTGTCCCCATCGGAGATGATGGTCTGTGGTATCCCAAAATGGACCCACACTCGTTCGAAGAAGAGCTTGGCAGTATCTGCCGTTGCGGTGCTCTTCTTGTAGGCTGTGAGAATGGCCATCTTCGAAAACCGATCAACTACCACAAATGCACAATTATTGCCTTGCTTAGTGGAAGGAAGACTAGACTTTTAGTCCATTGAGATGGATTCTCAAGGCCTCTCGGGAGTAGGAAGAGGGGTATATAAGTGTTGCTTCTTGATGGCTGGCTTGGCAATGGCACATGCAGTGCAAGATCTGATATACTTGTTGACATCCTGTCGAAGTTTTGGCCAATAAAATTGTTTTTGTAGAACAACCACAATTTTCTCCACGCTAAAATGTCATGCCATCCGACTGTAGTGAGCCTCCCAAATTAGCTTTGCATGCTCACTTGCAGGAACACAAAGATGGCCCAGATGGCATAACAGTCCGTCTTGAATGTGAAAGTCGGTGACATTTGCACATGTACCCAAGAGCTGATAGGTGGTGGCGAAGTCAGGATCTTGCTGATAAAGTTGGGGTCACTCAGATGCCTCATGCCCACAAGAATGGAGCAAGGTGGTGAGTGCAACCACGAGAGGTCGACTGAGGAAATCAGCTACATGATTTGTGCTCCCTGTCTTATACTTGATGTTGAGATGGAACTGTTGTAGGTAGGTGGACCACTTCTGATGGCGGTCGTTCTGCAACTTCCCCTGTGACATGATGTCTCTGTAGTAAAAATCGCCTAAAAATCTGCAAAATCGCGAGAAATCGCGATTTTTTCAAGGAAACGATTTTTTCCAAAAAAATCGCTGAAAAAATCGGCCGATTTTTTAGGAAAAATCGTGATTTTTAGAAAAAATCGCTAAAAATTCGCAGGTCATTGGCAAAAAATCGTCTGTCTAAAAAAATTTAGAAAACCACCGGGGGGGGGGGATGATGTGGTTTGGTGTGCAGAGAAGGGTAATTTTGCCTTACTAGTGCTATTTAAAAAGGTCCCCACCCTAGTATTTAATGGTAATGTTAAAGTAAAAGTGACATTCTCCTTTATCTTTCATTTCCATCCTTTTACTTAAATTTTTAACATTACCATTAATTGTTTCAGGATGTTTGAGAGTGGTTCCAACCTTATTGGACTTCATATGGAGAAAGTAGAATTTTAGGTCCCATTCAAAATTCAGCGGACTTAACAGCTTTTAGGATTTCAAGAATGGAAAGATTGCAATGTTCCATTGGATTCTATCATGTATGAAGGTATGGAACTGACATTTAATCAAGAGAAACAAGCCCTTTATGTACCTCGATGTTGGTGGCATTGATTGTTGAACTCTTTTGTCACGACCCGAGTAAAAAAGTACCCTTCACTCAAGTATAAACTCTTATGTTGAACTCTTCTCTTTGTCGTCGTGTCCGGTGACTTAGTGGTGTATGTGCACACCAACCTCCCTCTTATATACTCAAAATTCAGGTGCTTAGCCAGACATGTAGCTCTTCTGGTTGTGAGCGCAACTGGAGTGTATTTGAAAAAATACACACCAAAAAATGCAACAAGTTAGAGAATTTCAAATGAAATTTCAAATTCATTATAAAATTATATAATATAAATTATTAACTTGTCATTTAAATTTTATGCTCCTTTACATTCTAATAAATTAATTTATGATCCTCTTACAAGTTGGATACCTCATGCCTTAATGATTTGGTCTACGTCTACTACAATCTCAGGTTGTGGGTGAAGCAGCTTGAGATAAAAATTGATGCGAAGGCCATTTCATTGGATGAGATTGACACCACTGCTGCATGGAGGGGGGAGGTTGAGGAACCTGTTATTGAGACTGCCCTTGATTGGCCAGAGGATAGTGGTGATGATCATGGTATCTTTGAGGACTTGGATCAGGATGTTTCAGAGGATATTCAGTTTCACGCCGAGTGTGCAAGTGTGCCACCACCAGAGCGAGAGTCACAGTCAGAGGGAGATAGGCTCAATGGTAGCACTAGCAGTCGACCTCCTCTACCAGTACCTTCTTCCGGGGGACATTTGTCTCGAGGGTCTTCTACTTCTTCTAGAGGACGTTTGACTCCAGTATGAGGCACACATGCCTCAAGGGCACCTACTCCTATTGCTAGAGGAAAAGCAGTTTCTACGGCGATTACCTTTGCCCGTAAAAAGGGTAGAGGGAATCCATAATTTATTTACTTGATTTCATTGTAGATGACTCATGAGTCATGATGACGATCATGAGATACATTTATTATATTTTTTGATGACTCAGGAATCAGGACATGATTCATTTTTTATGTGTGATGTATCACTAGACATCTTATATATCTTATATATCAGTTTTCTTTCCATATTCATGTGGCAATCTGTCTATTTGATGCTATTGTTGCTTTAAATGTTTCAAAAATTAAAAAAAAAATGAATATTTTTGTATTTTTTTAAGTTTGCTGATTTTTTGCCGATTTTTACGAAACGTTGTTTTCTGGACCTCGACGATTTTTTCCCCGAAACGATTTTTACAACATTACTATGAACTGCAGAGGCTTGTGATCAGTGTGGATGATTGTCTCCTTTCCCAGAATGTAATGTTTCCATTGACGACATGCTTGTACAATGGAATACATTTCCTTGTCATAGGTGGGGTATTTCCAGACAGTATCTGAGAGTGTCTCACTGTGGTATACTACCGGATGACCGTGCTGAGTGAGAATTGTGCCTACAGCATAGTCGGATGCATCAGTCTCAATCTCGAATGGTTGTTGTAGATTAGGTAAGGAGAGTACTGGAGTTGAGCACAAGCGATGCTTCAGATCATCAAATGATCGTTGTTGTTCCTTCCTCCATGCGAACTTTTCCCTGCCACTTCCCATGGTCACTTGGCTGAGGGCCCATGCAATATGGGAGAATCTCAACACGAACCGTCGGTAGAAGTTGGCAAGTCCCAAGAAGCTTTGAAGCTCAGTTAATGTGGTCGGGGATGGCTAGTCATGGATGACTTGGATCTTAGCTGGATCAACATGTACCCCATGCTCATCAACAATATAGCCCAAGTATTGGACCCCGTTCATGCCAAAGGAGCATTTTTCCAAGTTGGCATAAAGTTTGTGCTGCCGCAGAGTTCTCAAAACCTGTTGAATATGCTTCATGTGCTCCTCCCAAGTTCTGCTGAAGACGAGGATGTCATCCAAATATACCACCACAAAAGAGTTGGTGAAGGGTCTCAATACATCATCCATCAACCTCATGAAAGTGCCTGGTGCATTTGCTAAGCCAAAGGGCATGACCAGCCATTCGAAGAGACCTTCTTTAGATTTGAAAGTTGTCTTCCATACATTAGTTGGTTAGATGGGAACCTGGTGGTAGCCAGACTTTAGGTCAATCTTGCTAAAGAACTTTGCCCCCTTGAGTTGGTCAAGAAGGTCATCAATTCTTGAAATTGGATATCGGTTCCTAACTGTGATTTTGTTTGATGCTCTGTAATTAATGCAGAGCCGCCAAGTCCCATCTTTCTTCTGCACCAGTACAATCAAGCTTCTGCAAGGGGAGGAGCTGGGTCTGATGTGCCCCTTTTGAAGCAACTCTTGGATGTGATGCTTGATTTTTTCATTTTCCATCAGCGAGCGACGATAGACTGGTCCATTAGGTAGAGGTGCACCGAGGGTTAGATCATTTGGATTCTTAACTTGGCAGTGCGTCGGTACCCCGGTGGGTGAGGAGAAGATGTCTCTGTACTCTTCCACGATCTCATCCCCTTGCTTCTGCTGCAAAGAGAGGCTTTGTGTAGAGGCCACAGATGTGGTGAAGACCTTTTGCTTACTGCGAGCACGGATCACAAAGAAGACGAACTTTCTGGTCAGTGAAATGACCTTACTGCATTGCTTAATAGAGATTAAAGAAATAGCAGTAGGCGACGCTACCTTTGGTATCCTGTACAATTGTCTACCCAAAGTAATAATAATAGTGCGGGGTCTAGACTCATACACAACATGTCGCTTCCTCAAATATGGCTATCCTAAAAGAACATCACAAACTTCAAGGGGAGAAATATCACACAATACCTTGTCTTTGAAATGCTTGATGCCGTAGGGTAGACGACATTGTTGGCTAACACAAAGATCTCTTCCTTGGCGAAGCCAATCGATGGTGTAGGGTTGTGGGTGCGGTGTCGTCGGCAGGTCCAGCTGCTTGACGACCTTTGCCGAGATCAGGTTCTTCTGACTGCCGCTATTGACTATGAAATGAAGCGAAGCCCCCTTTACCCACATATGTGAGTGAAAGAGGCGTTCCCCTTCCTTTGGTTCTTCTGGTTCGCTTGGCTGAACTTTGATGGTAGCGACAGTGGCACTGGGTTCAACATCAATAATCCGGTTCCCTCCTGGATTTGATTTGGAGTCAAAATCTGCCTCTGATTCCGAATCTTTTAGCTCGGCCACCAGTGACTGCTTGGCTGCTTGGAGCGACATTCTTCGGTGTTGTGCCAAGGGATTTTATGGTATTCACACCATTTTCTTGTGTCCTTCTTCGACTTCTAATTACCCTTCTTGTGTTGCGGCTTGGACTGGTTGTCCTGAGAGTGGCCATCTTTTCTCTGTCCCTTGTTTTATGGGTTGGGGACGCCTTTGCCCTGCTTTGGCTGTGAGGAGTTTGCAGATCCAAACTCTCGCCTCTTCTACTTAAATTTCTGCTCGATCTTGACAGCATATCTATAAGCCGTATGCAATGATGAGATGTCCAGAAACTCCATTTTTGTTTGAATGTATCTATGCAGACAACCACAATATTTGAGCACTAGATGTCGCTCAGAGTCGTTGATACCCAATTTGGTGCATAGGGTATGGAAAATATTGGTGAAATTTGCTACTGTCTGGTCCCTTTCCTGACGCATGGTGGTCCATCTTGTGTACTGGTCCTCATAGCTTCCAAGAGGGTAGTACTGTTCTTTAATGGCATCCTTGAAGGAATCCCATGTGGGGGCCACCACAAATATTGCAAATTCCTCTATGGCCCTTTGCTCAGACTAAGTATCCCACCAGTTCTTAACATGGGGGACGACCTAAGGAGTGCAAAAGTAATCTTTTCCCCATCGGAAAAATTGTGGACCGAAAAATACCCTTCGAGCAGATTCAACCATTTATCTTCAACATCCGCATCTATCAGACCTTTAAATATTGGAATATCAAAATTTACCTGTACCTTGAAGGGGGTTGCATGGCCGCTTGATGAAGATGCATCTCTTGTGGGCAGTTGCCGAAGGATCTATGCAAAGTTGTCCATCATTTCGTTCCTTTGTCACGCAAGGGCCTCCTCGAGCAACATTTTAAAAGGATCTATTGCTCCATCATCTTTCTTTTCGTCCCCCATGGGTTGTTGTTGGGCTCGCCGTGACCGATCTTGCAAAGGCTTGACTGGTTCGAGTCCCAACTTCTTGTACCCAGATCTTGTCAGGGACATGCACGGAGAAAAATAAATGAAGAGAAGACCACGCTGATACCACTGATCCGGATTTCTGAGCGGAACGAAATGGATAACAAACTGAATACGATAACACAGAGATACAGAGAGCAGCAACAGATATCCAGTGAACAATAATTTCTATTGAATAAATGAAATATGCTGAAACTGTAAAACTGCAGAACTGAAAACAACTTGCTCGAATGGTGGTAGTTATCTTTGGGAAGAGATGTGGCTGCTATGCGCATCCCTCTGAGCAAAATGATTACAATGAGGCTCCATAGGCCTTTTTAACATTGCTCGTGAGTGCCAAAACCCTAGACATCCAAAAACCTAACCCCAGGAGATGAAACGCCAAAAGTTCTGTGGGCCCCTATGGGTAAGTTGGTACCTCAACTTCCCGGGGTCGTAACTTTTGCATAAAACGCATGATAACCCATTGGAAAGGTCTTTTAGAGAAGTACACATTATGCCGTCAAACTCTGACTTCGTCTATAGTCTGACTGTGACAAGCCAAAAAAACACTATTTAGGGCCGCAAAACGACCCTAGAAGTACAAAAAGATGTACTGACATGAAAACTTCCAAAATAAGCTAGTGAGATTAGGTGGGCGGCCACCAATCTCCACTTGGAAGTTGTGCAGGGCTTCAGACAACCTTGGAAGTGTAGAACCCACAATTACAAAGAATTACAAAAGAACGTGCTAAACTAAAAACTGTCAAGAGGAGCTAGTTGGAATAGGTGGGTGGCCACCAATATCCACCTGGATCAAGTAAAGTGGACAAGGTCCACAAGCAACATAATCTAATGCTCAAGATATGGTCTCCAAATGAAGTGCTCTCTCTCCAAGGTGTACACATGTGAAGACAAGGCTCTTTAAGTGGTGCACTTTCCAAACATGGGCTCCAAGCGTTGAGCACTCCACATCACAATGCTCTTTGCTCTCCAAGACAAACATCCAATGCTCCAATGCTCTTCTTCAACATGTTTCCCAAGTTGACATACAACCCCCAGGAATACACCTTCAACCCAAGCATCCTCGTGTCAAGCGTTCATCCTCGTAAGGTATGCAAAGCGGCCCCAATGCTCCTAGGGATAAGCACCCTACGTCCTAGTTCCCAATGCTCGCCCACCAAGGTAGATCCAACACCCATGCAAGCAACTAACCTCCTCAACATGTGCGCCATGTAGAAAATATCAATGCGACATAAGATAACCACCTCATCAAGGAGTGTGCTACATCTAGCACCAAGTCCAAGGTCAAGTAATCACCTATAGAAATATCTCCATATGTCATCAACCAAAAGGTCTATAAGATACAACTAAGGGGATAGTGTTTTACCAGACACCCCCCATTACATGAAGGCAGCCCTAGCATGGGGTAAATTTTAAACACTTTCAAAGCAACCCAAAAGCTAACATAGCCAAGTTGAAATGGAAATGAAGGTGCAATTTACTTCCAGGTGGAAACAAACAATTTCATGTGTTTGTTAGGGAGGATCTAGAATGAGCCTGTGAGCATTATTATCAACCTCTCTTTGGAAGAAAATTAAATTGGTATTGAGTTGACAAATACATTACAAATTTCAAACAAGAAAGTTAAAATGCTCATGGACAAAATCCTAGTGATGCAATTAATAATTTAGAATTGAACATCAACAACTCCTAAAAATGAAAATTCGATGTCTTAAAGAGCAATGAAGTTGATGTAATTCTTGGGACTCATGGTTGAAATCTCTCAGTACTTTTACCTTGAATTTGGATAAAAAATACATAGCATTTGAACACCTAACCAAGAAAATAATGTTGCAAGACACTAATTTAGATCATTTTGGTATCTCACCCAATTTGGATTAGAATCAACAAAAAAATCACATAGAATTAAAAGAAAAATTAATAAATTCGAACAAAGTCCTCATAGGGAAAGATAAAGAAATTTCTTGCCTAAGGAATCATAGTGAAAATCTACTTGTACTATTAAGAAGTTAAAGAATGAGAAGAAGACACAACAAAAGGAGCTAGAAGAACTTGTCAATAAAGAAACATTGATTGACATAGAAGTAATCAATGATCTAGTTGAATTAGGAAAGTCATTAGAGGTTAAAGTCCAAACCATGGATAAAGGAACGCTCATAGATGCAATCAAAATTGAAAAATTGAGTGAAGATTTATTTGTTGTCAACAAGTCATCAATTGATAAGGCAACAATTACATATGCAATTACAACTGAAGGTCCATTTGCCACCATTGTCAAAATTGTTTCTCAGCATAAAGGGATTGACAGATTAGTAAACATAGAATAATCAATTCTCGATATGAATGTCATAAAACTCAACTATTAGAGCCTACTGTCATCCCAATTACAAGAATTGTTACATGCAAAAATCAACACACCAACATCAGATGTTGTTGATGTTTTTGGTAGCAGCGGGAGGTATTCACCTCCGAGACAACTTTTCTTAGAGATGAAGATGTCAATAAGTCAAAGGAAACCATTAAATAGTTCGAAGAAGCCCCATAAGAAATTAGAAGATCCCAAAAGAGAAGTCGGATCCACAGAAAAATAATAAAGAAGAAATATAATGTTCCAGAAGTAAAGTCGACCCCACAAGAAAAAGACAATGTGAAAATATAATTTCTAGAAGATAAGTCCGCCCTACTTGAAGAGACACATATAAATAAAGGTGATGCCTTCCTCATTTGTCACATACATTCACTCATCCATAGCGCAAGTCTAGTGGAGAGCAGTAGTAGCAGCTGTCATCCAACAAAGAAGGAAGAATGGTGCAAGCCTAGTAGCAGTTGCAGTCCAGAAGGAAGAAGGGCACAGGTTGGCTAGGATTTCTTCATAACCCTCGCTAGGGTTTATCTCTGTTGTCTTGGTGGTGCGCTTGTGGAGGCCAGATACTCTAGCGCTCTGGCTAGGGTTTGCTGCAGCTATATTGCTAGGTTTTCTCTTTTGAAGATAAGTACATATTGTTGGGATTCTTCTTTGTTGGTTTGCTCTAGTAGATAGAGCTTGCTCATGGTTATATTGTATTGGCAAGGATATTCTCTCTAAAGAAAAGTTTGTTGGGTTTTCTTCCCTTGTGAAGAAGGGTTTCCCATGATAAATCTTTGTGTCTTCTTGTGCTTATTTATATTTCAGTATATGATTATTGAATGTTAAAAGAAGATCTAAATTGCTTTGGTAAATCTAATGCTAACTAATCTTATAAAAATCCAACATGGTATCAGAGCTGGTTACCTTTAGAACAGTCTAATCACTGGAAGGAAGATTGTGAGATAAGCCGGATGGTGCTACGAACTTCTAGGTATGCACTTGTATATGTTTTTCAAGTTATATTATCTAGCAAAAGAGGAATGTGTTTGCAGGGGATGTACATGAGACCTTTGTCCAAACAACAATATGTAGATCCAAAGGGATCTCTGATTCAATGTATTTAGAAAAAAAGTGCATCCTTCCAGGTTTGAGTGTTTAAATTGATATGCCTTTAACTGTGTAGTTGTTATGGCATTATTACGATCTTATGAACATCTAGGTGCATCTTGATCTATTGAAGTTATGATCTTTATGCTAACCACTTAATACTAGAGATGCACTTGCTTGCAAGCCAAGTTGATCTCCCCTCTAGGAGATATTCTTGTTTTGTTGTTTGTCCCAGGCAGGTTATCTTGTAAATCCCATGAAGGTTACCATGGAGGCAGGTCACCAGTGATAGCTCTAAGAGGGAGCTATAGTGACGGTTGCAGAAGGGAACATATAAGATAGTCTCTAGTTTGATACATGAAACAGTCTGAGCAAACAAGGATTTGTGTACATGACAATATTCATTCATGTACTGAAGGAGAAGAGCATGCGGCTATATGGCATTGATGAGCCATATCATGAGGAGGAGTTAGCCTTCAGGAGGTCTAGAGGACCTCACATGGAGATTGATAGTGAGAAGCAGGAGGAGATGGTGTCTTCTCCCCCTCACCCTTCAACAATTCAGAGGGAGCTAGTTCAGCCTGTTGATCCAATTGATCTAGTATATCCCATTGATGTATTGCAGTAGGGTGGAAGAGGCCTGCATGGGCTCATCAAACTTTACAGGAGGTAGAGAGACATGCAACTCCCCGTGGTACTTTCAGAGACAGCAAGAGACCTCAGAGTTTCTCGAGCTATGTTGCAACGATGAACCACATCATCGATTGTTCATCGATTATGAGCCTTCCTGTTATGAGGAGGCATCTAGTCAGCAGGTATGGAGAAATGCCATGATAGAGGAGTATCGGTCCATCATGAAGAATGATGTGTGGGATATTTTTTGAGGTCGGAAGGGAGTTAGTGGTGACTTCCAAGTGGATCTATAAGATGAAACATGCAGCTGACGGGAGCATCGAGAAGCACAAAGCGAGATTTGTGGCCAGAGGATTCTCTTAGGTAGAGGGAGTAGACTGTAAGGAGACATTTTCTCTTGTTGTTCGGTACACTTACATTAGGACGATCATTTCCCTTGCTTCAGCTATGGGTCGGAGACTACATCAGATGGACGTGAAGACAACCTTCTTCAATGGAGAGATTGAGGAAGAAGTGTACATCGAGCAACCAGATGGTTTTGTGATTCATGGGAAGGAGTCCCATGTGTGCAGGTTGAAGAAGGCCCTATATGGACTCAAGCAGGCACCTCGAGCTTGGTATGCAAGGATTGATGGATACCTGATGAGTTTGGACTTCAACAAGAGTGTTGCAGATCCCAACAACTACTATAAAGTTGTTAATGGTGAGTCCTTGATTTTGGTCATGTACGTTGATGATTTATTCCTCACTTGAGCAGAGAGCCTCATTTCTAGGTGCAAATAAGAGTTAGCCTCCGAGTTTGAAATGAAGGATCTTGGCATGATGCACTATTTCTTGGGATTAGAAGTGTGGCAGAGAGCTGATGAGATCTTCCTGAGTCAGGGGAAGTATATAGTTGAGATCTTGAGGAGATTTGGGATGTTGGACTGTAAGTCCATGGCTACATTGAGTGAGCCTTCTTCCGATTCAGACTTGATTGATTCGACTATGTATAGATAGTTCTTTGGATCATTGATGTATCTGGTTAACACCATACCAAACATTTTCTATGCAGTGAGAGCACTTAGTTCATGAGTCTGCCGAGATAGTTGCATTGGGCTGTGAAGCATGTGTTGAGATACTTGCGAGGCACAGTTGGATATGGCATGAGATATGCTTCTAGTGTTGACATGAGATTGCAGGGATATGCTAATTCTGATTGGGTAGGGAGCGCAATGGACAAGAAGGGCACCTCTGGGTGTTGCTTCAGTCTGGGATCTACCATGATTTCCTGGTGTAGCAGGAAGCAGACTTCTGTGGCTTTGAGTACCGCAAAGGCCGAGTATATTGCAGTGTGTATGGCAACTCGCCAAGCAAGTGTGGCTTCGAAATCTCCTTGCATGATTGTTTGGGTAGATGCTGGATCCCACCGTGATTCATTGTGATAACTAGAGTTGTATAAAGTTCTCAGAGAATGCAGTATCTGATGACAAATCAAAAAATCAAGTTTCATTACATTAGAGACATGGTGCAAAGGAAAGCAGTACTACTGCAGTACCTTCCTACAGATGTTCTCACCAAGCCCCTTGCCAAGTCGAAGTTTGAGTACTTCCGTGATAAACTTGCAGTGGTAGAGAATGCACCTCTCGTTAAGAGGGAGTGTTGATGGTTGCAGTTTCGTGAGACATTCTCCAGGTTGTACTCCTCGATGGATTGAGATGGGTTGACCTGTGATGATACTCCTCGATGGACCGAGTTGAGTATGACACTTATCGATGGACTGATAAGTTGTATTGGGTTGGTGCCCAATGACCCTTGGGTTGTAGCCCATGTGGTTGGGATATGGCTCTACTGGGTTGGTGCCCAACGACCCTTGGGTTGTAGCCCATGCAGTTGGGATATTATGGGTTGTAGCCCTTGAGGACTCGTCCATATGGTTGTATCGTATGTGACGCAATGATTTTGATAATATCACATGGTGGTTGTAGCTCGTGTGAGCCCACATCAGGTTGTAGCCCTTGTGGACGTCTTGTGGTTGTAGCTCTTGACGTATGGATGATGATGCCACACTATGAGGTTGTAGCCCTAGTGTCCTCTAGTGGGTTGGAGCCCCTAGAAGAGCTTGAGAAGGTCCACATTGGTTGTATCCACGTGTGACTATGGAGATGCTACCAGTAGCATGGTCTGTGTGACCATGGCGTGGTTTGAGGACCATGGCATAGCCTACGGGGCTATGAGGACCAGAGGAGAACATCTCAGAGAATACCTCCCAAGCTAAGAGGGAGTATTGATGTTTTTGGTAGCAGCAGGAGGTATTCACCTTTGGGCAACTTTTCTTAGAGATGATGATGTCAAGAAGTCAAAGGAAACCATTAAACAGTTCGAAGAAGCCCCGGTAGAAATTAGAAGATCCCATAAGAGAAGTCGGCCCCACAGAAAAATTATAAAGAAGAAATATAATGAAGTAAAGTCGGCCCCACAAGAAAAAGACAAAGTGAAAATATAGTTTCTAGAAGACAAGTCGACCCTACTTGAAGAGACACATGTTTAGAAAAGACACTTTCCCAGTCCAGTATAAATAAAGGTGACACCTTCCTCATTTGTCACATACATTCACTTATCCATAGTGCAAGTCTAGTGGAGAGCAATAGTAGCAGCTGCTGTCCAACAAAGAAGGAAGAATGGCACAAGCCTAGTAACAACTGCAGTCTAGAAGGAAGAATGGTGCAGATTGGCTAGGATTTCTTCATAACCCTCGCTAGGGCTTATCTCTGTTGTCTTGGTGGTGCACTGGTGGAGGCCAGATACTCTAGCGCTCTGGCTGTGATGTCCCGTCCCCAAGAGTAGGCCAGCAGGGAGTGACTTAGTAGTCTATATGTTCCCGTAGACTATAGTCAGGCACAAACAGGGAACCAGATGGAGAAATAAGGAGGAATTAAGGCTAAACGATAAATTAAGCCAAAAACTTAGGAAAAAGTCACTTAAGCCTAAGTCAACGAAGAATTAGAATGAAAAGGTGCTAAAGGGGGACTTAATTAATTAATTAATCACTTTAGGCGGAAAAGCACCTAGCTTAAGTGATGTCAACGAAGAATTAGGGTTTCGGGAAGCTATAAAGGAAGGGTAAAGCAACCTAATTCATTATGCATGATTATGATTTGATGTTGAGCGCTTCCAGAGGAGGAGGAGAGACGACCTTGTTGTTTTGTGGATTTCTGGAGGAAACCACCACCCTTGATCGGTTTCGGTGTTGAGAGACACACCCTAGCCTATCGGAGATACCATCCAGGTATTTCATCGTGCATTTCAGGAGCATTTTGTGAGCAGGGCGCAGCTTGGCCAAGG
>JASDQU010102600.1:696221-712412 GCA_032191745.1 Picea mariana | reverse complement strand
AGATACTTATCGGCAGATTCCGACGGTGGAATCCCTTGGGGCGCATTCAGTGCCCAAGGAGGGGCGCAAACCCCCCAGGGTCTCAGATCTAGTGCTATAGAGGTCCGTTTTGGACGCCGTCAGATACTATTTCCATTGCAGCAGCCAGGGCGCATTGATTGGAGGAGTTTTGGGGCCATTCCGACGGTTGAGTTTTGAGATCCAGTTTTCCAGTTGACAGCGGTCACCGAGCTCATCCGGGATCGTTGATTTTGGTCATTTCATCCGTGCATGCAGCAGATCTGCTGTCTCCTTGCGGTCACGGGTATTTTTGTCATTTGATTGTATTCCAGTACAGATCCCTGAGATCTGACTGACGTTTAGTTGATATATTTCAGTAGGCGATTTGTATTCCCACGCATGCCCTGATATTCTTCATAATATTGAGTTATTGGTCTTATCTGCTATTGCATGCGTCATTTTATGATTGTAATACATTTATTATGCTACATGCAACTATGAGAACTTACATGCAACAATAATAACTGACATGCAAACACTTTAAACAAGACAATCTACATCAAACCCTGAAATGCATCCAGAAACCCCCAGTGTATCAGATTTGCAGCGAATATCTTGATCATCCGGATCAGGGATATTTCACTAGCTAGGGTTTGTTGCAGCTATATTGCTGGGTTATCTCTTGTGAAGATAAGTACATATTGATGGGATTCTTCTTTGTTGGTTTGCTCTTGTAGATAAACTTGCTCATGGTTATATTGTATTGGCAAGGATATTCTCTCTAAAGAAAAGTTTGTTGGGTTTTCTCCCCGTGTGAAGAAGGGTTTCCCAGGATAAATCTTTGTGTCTTCTTGTGTTTTTTTATATTTCAGTATATGATTATTGAATGTTAAAAGAATATCTAAATTGCTATGGTAAATCTAATGCTAACTAATTTTATCCATACTTGGTCTACTGTTCATTGTTTGAATCCATTACACACTTCGTCATTGGATTCACGCTCTTCACATCCCCTTGGGCCAGTTTAGAGTGGGCTCACATAGACCACTAGATTTTTCGATCAGACAGGATCTGCCAATTGTGCCATCTTCGAGAGGTCAATACTGAGGAGCGTTTCATCTTCCCTTGCCTAGTTTACTACGAGATCCGAGGACGATTCCACTATCTTTTTAGAGAGACCCAAACTCTTGGCAGTTTCTTCAGGTACCCCGATCATAGATGATTGGCCTTATACATGTAGGAGGCCCTTTTGGACTAGCTTCCACCAAGTGGATCACTTCCTCTTTTATGGTGCTCTCATCTACTAGAGGCACCAAGGGAAAAATGGATAGCTATATTGTTTTTGACCCTAGATTAGTGTAGATTCAGAGCACTACTACTTTTATGAGACCCTAATGGCCTGGCCAGTCTAGACCTCATATCAATAGACAAACTAGTAGCTCCATGATATCCCCCAAGCCACAACCACAACCTCTCTCTTCTAGGAAGCAACATAACACCTAGTCCAACTCCTCTTCTCGTTCATCTTCCAGATAGACATCTATTTTGCAGTGTTCTATAGGGAAGCGTCCCCCATGGTGGGGGTCGTGCTCCCCACGGTTCTCACGTACCCGGGACGGGGGGACTCTTGGGGGGACATTTTCCCACATCCCTTTTTTGGGGATATGCGGGGAGACAGAGGGGGACACGACTCCCCAAGGTGGGGGACAAGTCTCCTCGAAAGGGGGACTACTGGGCGTCCTCCCTTGAAAAGAGGGACTTCTAGACACCCCCCCTCGAAAGAGAGACTCTTGGGCATCCCCCTGAATTGTTTTTCCTAATAAGGCTTACAAAACAAAATTTTAAATTTAAAAAGCAAAAATTAAAAAATTAAAAATCGAATAGATAAAAAAATTAAAGGTTAAAACATAATTAAATTTTAAAAGCTAAATAGTAAAGCCTAAACCTAAAGTTTTAGTTATTCATGTTATAGCTTATAACTTATGCCCATGTTAAGCATGGTTTAGTTGGCATGCCTTTGGTTACTCATGAGAGTGAATCTGACCCAGAGATCGATAGTGACATTCCCTTTGATGGTTTTGATGACTAAATGCAGGAGATGAATGTAGAGGACCGGTCAATGAAATTGACTCCATGATGGTCATTTTAAAACTTATTTTCAATGTTCATTGTTTTTTCAGTTTCAACTTTTGAGTCTTGACTCTAGACACTGATGACCTTAGACCTTGACTCGTCACTCTTTACAATTTTTGAGTTTGAGTAATTCCAATTTACTATTTCAGATTTTAGTATCACTGTTTTGCTTAGTACTAATTAATTAGATTCTAGAATGATGAATGATGAATTTAAATCAATGTATCAATATTTTACTATTTCTGTTTCAACTTTCATTTATGATTTATGAATCAATGTATTTCATTACTGAATTTGAATTTAAATTTTGAATCATGTTTAATAGTTTATATCATTTACAAATTTGAATTTTCAATTTACTAATATCGTAGTATTTAGTATTTTAGTATTTATTGATGAATTTGCATGAGACAAATTGTTATTGTTGAGATTTTATCATTATTATTTTTATTTTTAAAATTTTATATTTTGTATTTTTATATAAGTGACATCCCCTCGTCCCCCAACTCTATAAAATCCCTAAAATTTGGGGGTACTTCCACACGTCCCCCCTGTGCGTCTTTTTGCACCTGCGTTCCCCCATCTTGGAGTCTTGGTGGAACATTGCTATTTTGAGCTTTCTCCATTCGACGTCGGATGTTAGGAGAGATGGTTCTAGTGGACCAGGATAGGCTTGTACCGTTTGTATCATAGACTTCCGATCCAGTCACCTTTTACATCTCTCTCCCAAATTGTCTCTCCATCTTCATAGTTGGATTTCCAGGATCTAGATTAGACTCTTATTTTACTTTAGGAGCCTCTTTAGTGCTCCCGCTTTATATAGACATCATTGTACCTAACAGTCCTTTACTCATGTTGACGTGAGTGGTAAACGGTCTTATGCGTGTGATTCTAGCCTTCAAAAGGTTGGAATGTTGGTGGACGTGGATTCAGGGGTATATCTTTTTCTTCATAGATCTTCATCACAGTGGTCACCTAGTCACTTGAGCTCATTGTTGCATGGTTGTCCTCTAACATAGTGATGCATTTACCTAGTTTTACCTAGGAAAATTGTTTATTGCAAGCATATTATAACTTTTGCCTAGGAAAAATCCACTTCCTACGTACATTTTCGCCACTTCTCACCATTTTATCTAGGTGATTTATGTATCACATCACATCGTTACATTTTCCCTAGGTAAAACCCTCAATTACACCTACATTCAACTTCATCCTATCTCCTAGGAGGTGCATGGCATAATTAGCTTAAAATTCCTAAGTCTTACCTTATAATAACTTCTCAATTCTTATATTTTCATTTTTTCCATTGTGAACACACCTAATTGGCTAGGGATATTTGAATTAAAAATTTAAAATCCCAGACCTTAGGTTGAGTGCCTAAGTATTGGTCTATTAGCACTTTATTGTTTTAATTCTTCATTGAGACCTTTTCCCTAAGTTTCACTTTCTAATTGGTCACTAGGAGTTGTAACTTAAAGTCCATGTAGTACACATGAGACTAGGCACTCCCCCTTTTGACATGTATTGAAGTAAAATACTAGCCTATTAATACTTATGTTATAATTCTCCATTGAGGCCTAATTCCCTAAGTTTTATTCCTAAATTCACTAGGGAACATAACCTTATGTCCATGGGGTACACGACTTAAGTTAGTACTTCCCCCTTTGGCACATATGTTGAGGCAAAAACACATGAAAAAAAGCAAATTCGCCCTAGCCTCATAATATGCTTGTTCACATGTGGTAACCTTTTCACGATACATCTTTATCCTTTGACCAAAGTTTTGAGGATTTATTTGGTCTTCATGTTTGACTAGGAGCTTCTTATCCATGTGCCCTAGGGTTTTAGCCTTCTACCCCATCCACCCTATCCACTCATGCACACATCCCTAGGTGGTGTGCTCCATTATGAAGACTTATCCACTTCTTGCATAACCTTGTTCACACCTTGCACACATGTGAAGTGACTAGTGATGGTTTGACTTGGTCAAAGGGAACCCATTTGCACACATTTTGAGGAGATCTCATGGATTTGATGAAGACCCATTTGCACAAGTGTCAAGTGTGGCCCTTTTAGAGTGAGAATTTCAAGGTTGACTTGGTCAAAGTGGGCATAAATGCACATTCTTCAAAGGCACACCCATTCTATCTCTTCTAGGGCTAATTCATGCATGGTGAAGGTTTAAATGTGAACACAAAGCACAATTCTATGTGTTTATTTCAGTCAAAGTGGTCCACGAGGCACAAGTACCAAGGGCACACTTGCTAAAGGATTATTTTAGAGTTTTCTTGGTTGAAGGGCTTCTAGAAAGAGCACTCAAGCATTACACTTGGCATTGGCATACATTTCTAGAAGAACACCCTCATAAATGAAGCTTTACACATGGAAAACCACTCATTTTCTTGGAATTTCGCCCTGAAATAATATTATTGTTTAGAGGTGGTTATTTCTAGGAAAATGCCTTCATCATGGAGTTCTACATTTGATATTCATGGACACCTATTGGAAATTCGCCCTACCTATTTGACCAAGCATTTTTATTATTATTTTAAAGAACGAGGAGGACAAATGACACTCAAAAGTTGCCTTTGCATGAGCTAGGAGGAGGAGTATGATACATGGCATCACATTCATCTAGATGATTTTATTTTGGTGCTTTCCATGGGATTTTGACCTAATTCGTTCACTTAGGTAGTTGTTGTAAATATTTTTAATATTTTCCTTGGAGAGTCTCACGAGGAAAATAATATTTTGCTGTAGAGGAGTTGAGCTAAAATCTGTATAAGGATTTACTCACCCCATTTGCAAGATGGATTTGATTAGTGGAGAATAATGGAAAGAAGCTTGTCTCACCTTTGCAAAGCTATTGTGTAATATTGTCTATTGTTTAGTATTTGTTCTAGGGTAATCATAGAAGGATTTGAGTTGCAAGTTTTCATTGAGGAAGGAGCTATTACAAGGCAAAATTGCAAGTGAGGTATGGAGTATTTTTCTATTTCATTTCTTTGTCAAATTCTATGCTAGATCTATTGTGTTGGGGGTGAATATCTTAGGGTTTCATTTCCTTACCCTAGGTTTAGTATATGATTTACTTTGTAATACTTAGGTTAATTTCTTTAGAATTAGCCTCCCTATAATCCTTGCAAGGTTTCGTATTTCTTAGTTTGATACAATTATCTTATCTTATCTAAGTGTTGAATTCTTTTCACTTTGCAAAGTGATATCTTGAATTGGGTTTAATTCACTAGTGATATTCCCAAGTGTAAATCTGTGCATCATATATTCATCATCAATCAGATTTACATCCTAAATCTAAAGCTCTCGTTGACATATCTTCTAGACTTGGTTTATTTAATTGTTCACATGTAGGGATACCCCCTTGGCCTTAAGAGAGCCGGCCAAAAGTGAAACGAGAATTGTACTGAGGTGATGGTGGTATTTCTCCTAGGCTTACCTCAAGGTTGCATCTGTGGATTAGGTATTTTTCCACTTAGATGCGAGTTGAAGAGGTAACATTGTATGCTTCCCAAGTCCCTAACTCGAGGGATCTTACTTTTGTTATTCCTATATTGCTGAATTGATGTGCAATGTTGTTTAACTATTTTACATTTGACAAGGCATCCATCACTTTGTTCTTCTTGTGGGACTTGAATATAAGCTTGGACTGTAATTTTTTAATTACTATGTGGCCAATTGGGATTGTTTAAAAACTTGAATCACTTCTTCTTCAGGTGAAAAAGATAAGAGAATATTACGATCTGTATTCGGCTGGGACTTATTCTTCCTCAATAGTGTTTCGAAATCATAATAATAATGGCTAATAGCATATGGAAAAATAGTAAAAGGCATTCTTAATTCTCTGCATATCTGTCTTTCTGGATCACACATTGTTTTTTTGTTTTTTGCAATATTTATTGCAATGAGTTCTAAACTCCAAGAAAATTTCTATAAATTTTATAGTCTATGCTTTTCCTCACTCAAAATATTTTAGATATTAACAATCTTTCTCTTCTATATTTGCAGTTTATTGGTACTCCACACTGGATGGCTCCTGAAGTGATTCAGGAAAGTCGCTATGATGGAAAGGTAATTTGAACTTGCTATTTTAATAGAGAAAAGATGATGTGGAATGTTTTGAACAAGGCTTCAATACTGCAGAATTCAGATCACTACATAAGTCCAATGTAATTCCTTTGATGTACACGTGAAGGCATATATGTGGGGATTTATTTGTGCATTTATTGCTACCTTAAAAGTGAAATGCCTCTAGGTCTATATTTGTCCATGTTTCGCAGTAATAATTTTCTATTATTTCTTCTTTTGCCAGCCAATGTGGCACTGATATACTAATGACTGAGTGGGTCTTGTCACCCTTTACTTCAAATCTCGTTTGGTCATCCTATCTTCAGCCTCCAACAGGCTGATCGGAGGATGTTCTTGGGAAAGAGGACATCTGGACTTATTTTATTTCCAGAACTTTAACTTACATGTTTCTTTTTATTGTTATAGGTGGATGTATGGGCACTAGGAGTGTCTGCAATAGAGATGGCAGAGGTCAGATATTGTGGAATGATCTATTGCAGAATGAGTAGTCATTCCTTAAGTCTTTTGTCACAATGCCAATCTGAATTTGATGTTATAAATACTTATTGCATATTCTTTTGAAAGCATTAATCCAGTAAAATCTTTTGTTCTCAATCTGATAGTCACCTGTCATTCTAAACACCATAATAAGTCTTCAAGTCTATATAATTTGAGAAATTTTCTAATATTTAATTTTGATACTTGTATTTGCAGGGCGCTCCACCTAGGGCCAATGTGCATCCAATGAGGGTAAGCATATCCACCATCAGCATCCACTTCTGTTCAAATCACTGTTGGTACCACACTAAATTTTCTGCATATGCTAATCTATATTGATTCTTTTTCCATTCTTAATTGTTGGCCAAATCTTAAATCTCTGTTAATATAAACCGTGTCTGTGTGTTTTATTTTAACCAGTTTTGACCTGGTCTTCAATATTTCTTATGGGGAATGAATGAGTGCCAGGAGCTGCAAAATTTGTTGTGAAACCAGTATAACTGACCCACTGTTTTGGGAACTAGTGAATGCAGTTTTATGTTTCAAAAGTAGGTTTTGAAAAGAAATTATTTTTGGTTCTTGACTAGAACCATCATGGTTTACGATCGTTATTGAAAATTTTGTTTGTTTCATTTCACCAGTAGGTACTAGGAAGACAGCCAGAGGCTGGTTTATGAAAGCTTAACACTAGTGTTTCTTCTAAAATGCTGCTGCTGAAAGCTCTCTCGCTCTCTCTTAGTTTTAGTTGGGTGATCTATGTTTACTTTGAAGTTTATTTGTTTTGAAGTCCTATGGCTAGAAGCCTTTATATCTCATAAATTCTTTCTTTAATGCCACATGGATGTAGTAAATACCAGTCTGAGAACACCTTTTGTGATTAGAATTTTTGCTGCAATTTCTTTCCAGACCTTGTGTTTTATTTTTATCTTAATTTGCATTTGTAAATTTTAGCATTGTCAGGTAACATCCAGGATGGTGGCTTGTCATGCACATGATGAGGTGTAAATATGATTCCCAATTGTTGGTGTCACATTGCACTTATCATTTAAATTGTCAAACCGGAGTATAGACAGAAAAATGATTCTTACCACTATCGTGCAATTTAATCTAGAAAATCAACTAAGGACTAGTGCAAGCATAAACCAAAAAAAAGCATAAAAAGATGGAATCACAGTGTTCTTGAACCCTAGCCCAGCTGGTGGCACCCCATAGAGGAAGATCTCTGAGATTTAAACTCATAATCCTACTACCTAGCTCTGTTCAGCAAGCGGGAACATGAACAATATGATTCTGTAGCACTCATAAACTAAAACAGCATTAGAAAGCAACCCTATTATCTAATCTAATCCTCACACTGCAAATGAAAAATGAATCTAAATGCTGAAACAGAAATTCATAGAAGGAGAACCAGCAGCATTCCCAATTTCCACTTAGTTAATGGCACCTCGAATGTTATAGCCATTGGAAATCATATCCAAAACTTAACATTTTGTTCAGCATACCTAAGCATCAACAGAGAATACAGTGATTCTACTACTTCTAGCTCTGCAACATCTTAATTTAGCAGCATTGTCATTCGGTAGTACAACATAACCTACAGGTAACAATGGCGGAACCTACAGGTAATTCTGTAGCATTTGATACACAATCTAAAAATAATTAAGATGGCAGTGTATTAAAATAACATACTATGAATTAAAGGGCAGCTATCTAAATTGGGGAATCGGGAACTCAACTAACACTAAGGACTTTTTCATACACGGCGGGGGGAGGTATTTACTGGTGATATTGTAGAACATGTATGAGCCCCTTTCAATCGAAAGACTGAATTCAATGATAATTTGGTTATCCTACACGTACATGTAATGGACATCCTACTTATCTATGTCATAATAACATATCCATCACTATTTATGGTCAGGATCAAGTACAAAACTTAACCATTCCACTACAAAGTTTTCTTTTGGTTAAGAGTGATCAATATGTGGAATTAGAGCAAATTATTGCCGAGGTGTAATATTCCAGATATAAAAAGTATGCAGAACAGAAATAAAATGCTAGAAATGGCAAATAAACAACAATATAATCAGAACAACACCACAATAACACTGAAATGATATCAAAATAACACCAGAAAGAGCACTTTGATTCTGAGAGCAATGTTCACGGGCCTCTTCGAGGTGGCAACTTCTAGTCTAGCAGAGCTCTATTACAATAATATCCAAGCTAGGGTTCTCATACCCTCGACTCCTATTTATACTAAATATGTCTATCAAAAGAACCATCTAGAGGAAGATCCTTCTAGAAGCGGAAGCTTCTATTAGGTCTTCTTACATTGGAAGTATTCTACCTTATTGCAAGGCCTTATTAATATTGACCTTTATTACATCCGAATATATTGTTCTAGCTATGTTAGGGGTTAGGTCCCTAACATGTCCTCCCCCTTAAAAACAACCTTGTCCTCAAGGCTTGAGATGCAGAAATTGTTGCAGAATCGTAGCTGGTTCTCAAGTGGCATTTGCTGGAGTTGTATCTTTCCACTGGACTAACACTTTCTTGATGGTACGCTGACGCAGGCGACGCTCACATTGGTCCAAAACTGCTTGTGGCTGTAGCCAATTGGATCCTTCTTCGTCCAACTCGGGAAGGTTGGTTTGAATTTGGCACTTAGTTCCAATCACCTTCTTTAAGCATGAAACATGAAAAACATGATGTAGCTTAGAATGATTGGGCAAAGCTAACTGATAGGCCACCTGTCCCACACGTTTGAGAACGGTATAAGGACCATAAAATTTGGGCGCCAACTTCTGACAATGCTCGACCTTGAGGGAATTTTGCTTGTAAGGTTGCAGTCGAAGAAACACCTGATCCCCTTCTGCAAATTGACGTTCAGAGCGACCTTGATCTGCTTGTTGAGTCATGCGATTCTGTGCCATGACCAAATTCTCTTTGAGGGTACGGAGAATAACCTCTCGAACTGTAAGCGTTTGGTCAACCGCCTTGACCTTTGAGACACCTGGTAAGTATGAGAGAACTGAAGGTGGCTTTTGTCCATATACCGCTTCAAAAGGAGTCATGCGGGTAGTTGTATGGTATGAAGTGTTGTACCACCATTCAGCTAGGGGTAACCATTGAGCCCACTGATTTTTCTTTTCCGATGCAAAACACTTCAAGTATGTTTCCAAACGCTTGTTGACAACTTTAGTTTGGCCATCAGTTTGGGGATGATAAGCTGTGCTGAGATGCAAATGGGTGCCTTGTAGCTTGAATAGTTCTTGCCAAAAATTGCTGGTGAAAGTTGGGTCGCGATCAGAAACAATAGAATGTGGCATGCCATGAAGCTTGAAGACCTGATCCATGAAAAGTTGAGCCACCGTGGATGCTGTAAATGGGTGTTGAAGAGCACAAAAATGAGCATACTTGGAAAGGTGATCAACAACCACCATGATGACTGATTTATTTCCTGATTTGGGTAAGCCTACAATAAAATCCATAGAGATATCCCTCCAAATAGTAGGTGGAATCGGAAGCGGTTGTAGTGTGCCAGGAGATTTGACTGTTTCACCCTTGTTGCGTTGACACACATCACATTCAACGACAAAATTACGAACATCTTGTTTCATACCATCCTAGAAAAAAGAGCGTTTGACCCTGTCATAGGTTGTGGTAAACCCGGAGTGCCCAGCTGTGGGTGTAGCATGAAGCTCAGAAAGTACCGTGGATTTAGGTTTTGATTGTTTACTTAAATACAAACGGCCTTTGTATCAGAGCTCATCATGGAGCCAAGAGAACCCTGGGGAAACTGGAGAATTGGATTGCAATTGTTGTATCAGATGCGAAATTTTGGGATCGTGTAGCCATTCCTGGCGAACGACTTGGAGCCAATCTGGTACAATGAAGGAGAGAGAAAAAAGGGATCCTTCATCTTCATATTTTCGGGAAAGTGCATCCGCAACCACATTGTCTTTGCCTTTCTTGTAAATGATCTCATAATCATATCCAAAGAGCCTTAGTCACCCATTTTTGTTGCTTTGGGGAGGAAATGCATTGTTCCAGAAAATACTTGAGGCTTTGATGGTCGGTCTTAATTTGGAAGTGTTGCCCCAATAGATAAGGGCGCCACAGATCAACGGCATGCAGAATAGCGAACATTTCCTTTTCATAGATTGATTTGCCCAGATTTCGTTCAGACAGTTGTTTGCTGGTAAAGGCCAAAGGCCGACCCTCTTGCATAAGGACGACACCAATTCCTTTCCCTGAAGCATCACATTCGAGGACAAAGGTCTTTGTGAAATCAGGAAGGGCCAGGATTGGAGTTATGCACATGACCATCTTCAAGGTTTGAAAAGCTTGAGCAGCCGTTGGAGTCCAAGTGAAAGAGTTCTTTTTTGGGAGTGCAGTGAGAGGTGCTGCAATCTTTCCACAATTCTTAACAAACTTGCGATAATAACCTGTTAAGCCCAGAAATCCACGCAAACTTTTGAGAGTCTTTGGGTGAGGCCAGTCTTGCATGGCTTCAATCTTTTTAGGATCCACCCTAACGTCGTCCTTGCCAACCAGATGACCCAAGTACTCGACTTCTGAGGCGCCAAAAGCACATTTAGACTGTTTCAGGAAAAGTTGGTGCTGAGAGACTAGATGGAGAACTCGATCCACATGAGCGAGATGGTCTGTTCAGGTTTTTCTATAGATGAGGATATCATCAAAGAAAACTAAGACAAAATGACGGAGAAAAGGATGGAAGACATGATTCATGAGGCTTTGGAAGGTGGAGGGGGCATTACACAAGCCAAAGGGCATGACCAAAAACTCATAGTGGCCCTCATGAGTTCTAAAGGCAGTCTTAGGAATGCTTGCCTCTTTCATACATATCTGGTGGTAGCCAGAACAAAGATCAAGTTTAGTAAAGAACTGGGCGCCACTCAATTCATCCAAGAGGTCATCAATGACAAGAATGGGAAATTTGTCTTTAATGGTGAGTTTGTTGAGGGCACGGAAGTCAGGACACATGCGCCAAGAACCTTCTTTCTTCAGGACCATGACCACAGGAGAAGAGTAGGGGCTCGTACTAGGGCGGATAACGCTCGCGTTAAGGAGTTCCTGAACCATTTTCTCAATTTCATTTTTTTGGGAAAAGGGGTGACGATAGGGACGGATATTGGGAGGAAGGCTTCCTGGTACAAGGGGAATGGAATGATCATGAACACCATGGGAAGGAGGGAGTCCCTGGGGAGTGGAAAAGACCACTTGATGTTTAGAGAGGATGGATTGGAGGTCTTGTGGCGTCGAGGGTGTCTCAGTTGCTTGTATGGCATGGAGTTGGGCAATAACGCTAGAATGACCTTTTTTGAGCAGCTTTTCCATGCGATGGGAACTAATGATCTTAGGTGAACCGATGGTGATGCCTTGGAACTTATATTGTTGGCCCTCCTCCTGGTTGAATTGTATGGTTAATTCCTTAAAATCCATGAGAATGGGACCCAAAGTCCTTATCCAGTTTGCACCCAACACAATGTCACAACCGCCCATGTTGATGGCAAACATATGAGATTTCAGGTGGTAGTCACCAATTTGGAGACACACATTTTCACAACGCCCTCCACATTTCATGGAGCCGCCATTGGCAATCATGATTTGGAAATTATTGACTTCATGGATATAGCAATGAGTTTCTTGGGCAATGCGACGATGAATAAAATTATGGGTGATTTCACTATCAACAAGAATGATGACCTTCCTATGCTTGATGTAACCAATTAGCTTGAGGGTTTGGGGAGCAGAGAAGCCAGCGAGAGCATTTAGGGAAATGACCAGTTCTACTTCGGGAGGGTTTGAGGGAGGGGTTATGTCAGTGGTTTCAGGTGACTCAGACACAAGGGGAGTTTCAACATCCTCTTCTGAAATATCTTACGAGATGGCCATAAAAAACTTTTGTTCCTTACACTTGTGGCCCGAAAAATATTTCTCATCACAATTATAACAAAGGCCTTTGAGTTGGCATTCAGCCATTTCGGCCCTGGTCAATTTTTGGATCTTTAGTGGAGTAGAGGGAGTAGTGGGATTTACTGGTTTAGTGCAAGGAATAAAGGAGGGTTTTCGGTTTTGAGAAGATACAACCTGTTGTGCTTCTTTAGCTCATTTAGTAGCCTCCACCCAACTCTGAGGCCGAGCCATGAGGACATGGGCATGAATCTCATCCTTGAGGCCACTGATAAAACATTCTAGGAAAAAGGCATCAGACATGCCCTCTGTCCGAAAAGCCAGTTGCTCAAAAGCAGCTATAAAGTCTTCCATTGTTCCAGATTGTTTCAACTTTGTCAAATGGCCTAAATGGTTGGTGTCAATGTCAAAGCGTTCATAAAGCTCTGCCACAAAGTGTGTCCAAGCAATATACTCTTGACGGGAAGTTTTTCTCCATTGCCACCATTGCCAACGTTCTTGATCTAGATGGAGAACACCATACCGGAGTTTGGCCAAGTCATCTGTAATGCCGTATAAAGAGAAATAATGTTCCATTTGGGTTACCCAACCAGTGGGATCTGAGCCATCAAATTTGGTCACATCCACCCGTGGAAGGCGTAGGTCACGCTGAAAGTGATGGGGCTGAAA
Organism: Picea mariana; assembly: GCA_032191745.1. Lineage (NCBI taxonomy): Eukaryota > Viridiplantae > Streptophyta > Pinopsida > Pinales > Pinaceae > Picea > Picea mariana. Next base: position 699,089 of record JASDQU010102600.1, on the reverse strand, counting down.
ATTATGGGAATGAGAGGAATTTTCAGCTTCGGTATGTAGAGGTGGGTCAGATAAAGGGTTATCTGCAGGGATATGCAGCTTGGTGCAGATCATCGAAACAACAGATTCAAGTTGGGTAGTCATGTCTTGTTTGAGTTCCTTGATTGAGGCGGCTATGGTGGACTGCATGTTTGTATTGATGGTGGCAACATTGGCACTGAGCTGTTCCACTTCTTGTTGGGTCTCTGTGAAATTAGATAGCAAGGTATTGAAGCGAGCTTCCAAGTCTTGGCTACGAGTATGGGCCATGATGACGAGGGAACTGAAACGGGCGGGTGGGGTAAAAAATTTCACTGAAAAGTTATATGTATGAATGTGATAAGGGCGAAGAGATAAATCCAATGGAATAGGTCTCAAATAATGGTGCAAAAATTTCCAGACTTTTTTTTTTTATACACCTGTGGAGTTATACTCTAGTCTGAAGAATACGGCAGTGATGAAATGCCCAAATGCTTAACCAGGAAGAAATGTGTAGTGATTTAGCAACCCGAACACAATTGCACGGCAATAGATCTTGTCTGTTTTAATTTTGTTTCTGTCCCCAAGGGTTAGGTATTCAAGGGTTCTACAGACAAGGGTTTGCCCTGTGCTATAGCTCTCTGATATACGTGCAGGGTCCAATAGTAGTACTCAACTCAATATCTCAGGGTGCCAACTAAGGAGGCTAGACCGTGCCCTTAGCCGTACTACCCGACTACCCAGGTACTAGAGAGTATTTTCCTGAGTGTTGTTCTCGGTGGCACTATAGCAGTCAGGCGACCGATCGGTTTATCTAAAGAGGGCTTTAGGAAATCTAGGCCAATCCGTACACAGGTGCTGTTTGATGTGCTACCACTCGAAGGGGTACCAACAGGGGTTACAAGGGTGGCCAATAGATGTGCGTTTAAGTACCACTTGCATTTCCTGCGTGTATGAATCCCTCAATCGCGGGTTTATGCGCGTAACGACAAATCTCTGTGGCTTAAAGATGCCGGAATACGTCTCTACTTTGAAAACAAATTTAACCCACAATTTTTGCCGAGGAAAGTGCTCTGATACCACTTGTAATATTCCAGATATAAAAAGTATGCAGAACATAAATAAAATGCTAGAAATGGCAGATAAACAACAATATAATCAGAACAACACCACAATAACACTGAAATGATATCAAAATAACACCAGAAAGAGCACTTTGATTCTGAGAGCAATGTTCACGGGCCTCTTCGAGGGGGCAACCTCCAGTCGAGCAGAGCTCTATTACAATAATATCCAAGCTAGGGTTCTCATACCCTCGACTCCTATTTATACTAAATATGTCTATCAAAAGAACCATCTAGAGGAAGATCCTTTTAGAAGCGAAAGCTTCTATTAGGTCTTCTTACATTCGACTTATTCTACCTTATTGCAAGGCCTTATTAATATTGACCTTTATTACATCCGAATATATTGTTCTACCTATGTGAGGGGTTAGGTCCCTAACACGAGGTTCGTGCTAGAACATCATCCTTAAAGGAAAAAGCTCGCAAAAATATATATTCTGACCTAAATGTGTGTCATGCACTAGAGTACCAATGTGTGTCATGCACTTGAATATGTACACGATAATGTTCATCCTATACTCAGGACGGGTTATCTATGGATATTGTCGGGAGGTAAATATGGATCCGGTGTTGTACCCTTTCCATTTCATAAACATCAGGATCAAGTACTTGTTCAACCTTTTGTTGCCAAACATCGATCACTTTCCGATTCTTACGTGGATCAAGTGGAACATAGATCAGGTGACTCAAACTGCTATGGGAAGGAAGAACAAATCTTCAGTTATTCAGAAACTGATCGGACCATATCCATGAGCATTGAGGCTCTATTTATGTCACCTTTTCCCCCAAGAATTACAATATGAAGGGGAAAAAGAAAATGAATCGATTCATCGTCCTGTTGTAGTGTGATAAAGAATGGGGAAAAGAATAATACCTTGTTCTGATGCGATTTTTAAAATACCCAAAAGTGGTGTTGTACAGAGAAATTCCATTTTTGGATATTCTAATGTAGAATATGGAATACCTAATGGGCCAATTATGGAAAAATCCTTTTCACTAGATTTATCGAGGGAAGGGGACAACTTGCGTATTCAAGTTAGCAATCATATTTCGTACGAAGATGGTGAATGAATCCAAGGAATGAGTGACACAAGTATTCCATTGGTTCAAACTTGTTTAGGATTTGATTGGGAACAAATAGATTCTATAGAATCTGGGGCTTATGCTTCTTTTACTTCAGTAAGAACAAATAAGATCATTAGCAATATGATTCAATTTAGCTTGATGAAATACCCCCCTTTTTTCATGGGGAGAAGGGACAATAAAGCAAATTCAAATTTGATGTTCCATAACAAATTGGACCACACTAATCTTTTCTCTTCCAATGAGGAGAGTCAATTAATTAGTAAGCATCAAGGAACTACTTGTTCATTATATAATGGGGAAAAAGACAATGGATCTCTTATGGTTCTGTACAAGGCTACGGGGGAGCGCCCCCCCTCGAACCCGCTCCCGAATCGCGCTTCAAAGGGGAGCGTTCAGGGAGTGCGCTCCCAAGTGCGCTCCTTGAACGCTCCCCTTCGGGAGCGTTTTTAGGGAGTGCGCTCCCTCATCAAAAAATGCGCTCCCTGGTTTTTGAGAAATGACTCATGGGAAAGGTAGCCTAGGGTTATCTAAGAGGTCAAAACACTCTTTCACTCCCATTTCTCTCATTCTATTTCTCATTTGTCCATTTCTTTGCTAAGAGGGTTTTGACTCTTGAGAGGGTTCTTGCTAGTTCTTGAGGAGATTGAAGGGAGATTGAAGG
>JASDQU010102600.1:636848-668989 GCA_032191745.1 Picea mariana | reverse complement strand
AAAAGCCTCCTTGAACAATGCGCCCCTCCTTGGCTCTTTTGCCCCTCTTTAGGCAAGAATAGGGAAACCTAGATTTGGATGGATGAGATCACTCCAAATGAAAGGATGAGATCACTCCATCTAAATCTAATCTCAAAACCCACTTTTGGGTTAATTCCCTAAGTCTACTCATGTCCCCTCAAAATCACCAAAAAGGTAATTTAATGTTCACTTTTGCCAAAAGTGACATAATGTACTTTAACCAAAGTCAATGTACAAATAGACATAAAGTACTAGGACAAAGTGCCATAAACCTTCCCACATGTCCATCTCAACGAAATTTCCCGTCAAAAAAAACTATTAAAACCCAAGAGACGTTTCTCAGGCCCTACAATGAGGTCAAGTTCCACTTCACAAATATTTTATGGGAAATCAATGTATTCCAGTGCTATTTCTGAGCCGCGTTATTCTCCTTCGCCGCATGGTAGCAGTTCCAAGTTACCAGCTCCTAGAGAAAATGCATATCATCGGTAAAATGGAGAATTGGAAAGAAATTTGTGGTGGCGGCTCCTCGAATTGTGGCACTTTGTGGCTCTCAGACTATTGAAGTCGCAAGAGTGGAAACCTTGTCTTTCAAAGGCCCGATACTCTTGATACGACTTCCTGCTCTGATACCACGTTACAAAATGAGCTAGATCACTAAATGAGGAAACCCTAGATAGGGTTGAGTCACATAAGTAAGCTCAAAGAAGGATACTCACAATAACACCATATGATATTATCAATGAATAACGGGTGCATCTATTACAAAGGAGTTTGCCTCCTTATGTATCATTGTTCATTAAGCAAATCATTTCCACTTATGAATGTGGTATAGATTGTTTTATACAAAAAGTGAACATTAACATATTCTAAAGTCATAAAGTGACTTTTTTACATAGTAAGCCTTATATCTCTAATATTCTATTGATGGTGTATGTTCTAGCTAGGGTTTGGAGAGCATTAGAAAGTCCTCGCTTGTGTGATAAGCTTGAAGGACTACCTTGCACCTTCATGTGATAAGTTGTTGATATGTACTTGTAACTTCATTTTTATGTTTATATGAAGACTACTTTGCTGTCCAAACTTTTTGTACTTGCAAACCTGATTTTCAGTTTATAATGTCATGGTGTATGAATGGTTTCTAGGGCTGTTTGGTATGCAGATTATTATGAACAGCTAGCCGAATTTTGTTGATTGATTTGATAAACATATAGAAACTAAGTGGGCAGATTTATGGCTGTAATAAATATGCAATAATTAAGTAATTTTCAGACCTGTTATATGTGAGATTTGTCCCCCAAGGGATAGAAACATATTTCCTTTTAAGTACAACTGTTCAGTGTTTATTTCCGTGGACTGCCTTATCTATTTGGTTGGACAAAAGTGAAATATATACTACAGTAATTTATATTTCAAAATCAACCCTAAGGCTGAAAGTTCACAGGAAATAGATCCAGGAAACTTCAAGTTTGAGGTGAAATTTCTGAGTTTGCATTAAACAGCAATTCTCCAAATTTCCACAAGCTGGGATTACAACTTACCACTTTATATCCTTTCACTTCTCAGTTGATTTTTATATTTTCCTTTGATAGTATGAAATACATTTCTTATTACTTTTCCTTTGATAATGCTATTTATGTTTATACTTTATATCAATGTTATCAAAACCAGACCGGTGACCAAACCGGTTAACCCAAAAAATCATAACTGGACCTGAACCAATAAAATACCAGAAACAAAAACCGGTCAACCAAAAAAGTACATAAAATATTCAAATTTTGATTAAAAATATATATATTCATGTACATCCATGTGAATCCAAACCATTAGACACAAATATGCAAAGTTTTCTCAAGTATATATAGCAAGTAAGGGTGCATATAACCAAAATAGCACTTATTGTTATCCATATCTAAACCCAAATACATAAACAAAGAAGTTTTAAATGGCCTCTAGAGTCCAAAAATAAGCATAGTAATAAATGGCCTCTAGAGTCCAAAAATAGGCATAGTAATGATTAATAACTATAATCTAAACTCTAGACACTACAATCTAATCATATGACAGAATCGTATGAATCCTCATCCCCTACATGAGTAAACTCAAGAATGGGATTCTGACTAGATTCCCCTAGGCCTGAAGGTCCCCATCCAAGAACAATGCTTATATCCTTTGCCCATGGATGTGAGTCCAAGTCCATCCAAGATAGGTCTTCATTGTCAAATGTTGCTAGCTGAGTCTCCACAACCAACTCTAATGAGGGATCAATATCATCCAAGGCTATGGTGCCTAAATCAGGGGACTTGTTCAAGAACTAGTTGCGCCTCAATCTAAGGTTGCATTGAACATAGACCATATATTCAAACATTTGCGGTGTTCCTTGTTAGCTAAAACAGAGTATTCAAATCAAAACAGATCGAATATAACTATGGAAAACAAACTGAAATATAGTTGTTGAAAACAATAAACAAAACCACAATTGGAAAATAACAACAATAAGCAAGCCTTTATTGATATTCAGAACTAGATGAAATGCTCACTTGCGTCTTCGAGGGTGCAACCTCCAACATGAGTAGAGCTCCAAAGACAATATTATTCACGTGACAACCAATTACATAACTTCCAATACTACATATAGTTTCTAATGACCAAAACCCTAACCACATAGTGGACCTCCATTAATGAGGCCTCAACCACTAACTAGTGGACCTTCTTTAATGAGGCCACTTACATTTATTGATTTCACACTCTACTACCTCGTGGGGCCTTATTTAATAAAGATGCACTTAATACATTAAATAGCAATATATTCCACTAACTAGGGGACTTAGGGTGGAACCCTAACATGCCCTCCCCCTTACAAAGAAGTTTTGTCCTCAAGGTTGGAGATGAGGAAATTGGTGGAGAATCTTTGCGGGCACCCACATAGAATCTTCAAGTTGTGTATCCTTCCAATGGATCAAAACTTCCTAGATAGTGCACGGGCGAAGACGATACTCACACTTGTCCAAAACGACCTTAGGCCGCCACCAAATGGTACCCTCCTCATATGTTTCTGTCAAGCTAATTTGAACATTGTAATTGGAACCAAGCACTTTCTTCAAGCAATAACATGAAAAATTGGGTGGAGCTTAGAATGGCTAGGCATAGCCAATTTGTAAGCCATAGGACCTATACATTTGAGTATAGTATAGGTCCATAAAACTTAGCAGCGAACTTCTAGTGGCTCTTCTCCTTGAGTAAGGTCTACTTATAAGGTTGGAGCCACCAGAACACCTAATCTCCTTCCTCAAAATGGTATTCAGAGCGATGTTGACCAACCCGTTGCTTCATGCAATTTTGAGCCAACACCAAATTATCTAAGAGTACAAAGAATGTCAAGGTGTTGTCCACCTCCTAAACCTTAGAGAGGCCTTGTAAGTATGAGATCAAGATAGGGGCAATTGTCCATAGACTGCCTCAAAGGCAGTCATTTTAATAGCACCATGAAAGGTAGTAATGTACCACCATTCAGACAAGGGTAACCACTGCACCCGTTGGGCTTGTCGTTCCAAAGAAAAGCAACATAAATAAGATTCCAAACATTTGTTTACTGCTTCCATTTGGCGATTGGTTTGGGGGTGATATGTTGTGCTAAGATTCAATTGAGTGCCTTGAAGCCAAAACAACTCCTACCAAAAATTGCTAGTGAAGGTGGGATCACGATCAATCACAATGGATTTAGGCATGCCATGCAATTTAAAAATATTGTCCATGAAGACTTGTGCTACTATGGAGGCTTTGAATGAGTGTTGTGAGACAAAAAAGTGAGAATATTTGGAAAGGCAATCAACAACTACCAATATCACTAAATTGTTGCATGATTTTGGTAGCCCCACAATGAATTCCATAAAAATGCCAGCCCACACAGTGGCAGGAATGGGTAATGATTGTAATACTCCTGGATTCTTTATTGTTTCCCCTTTGTGTCATTTGCAAGTATCACATTCTACCACAAAGGTGCAGATGTCCTTCTTCATGCCTTCCCAAAGGAATGAACACTTAATCCTATTGTATGTTTTCTAAAACCCAAAATGACCCACTATGGGAGAGGAGTGTAATTCAGATAACATTTTGGATAATGAGGAATCTTGAACCAAAAAGATTTGTCCTTTATAATGAAGCTCATCATCCTACCAAGTGTAACCTAGGTGTGTCTGTGGGTCGGCATGTAGCTGGTGAATCATGTGCATGATCATGGCATTCGCTGACCATCTTGACATACCGCCTGCAGCCAATCGAGCAATAGGAAAGATAAGGCAAATAGGGACCCTTCCTCATCATACTTCCTAGGACCTAGAGAGAGCATCAACCATGATATTTTCCTTTCCCTTCTTGTAGATAATCTCATAGTCATAGCCTAACATTGTTGTGACTCACTTTTGCTACTCTAGGGACGACAGTCTCCATTCTAGGAAATATTTCAAGCTGCAGTGGTCTGTTTTAATCTGGAAAAGATGCCACATCAAGTAAGGACACCACATATCAACTGATGAAGAATAGCCAACATTTCCTTCTAATAGGTGGATTTGCCCAAGTTTTTATCACATAATTGCTTATTGGTGAAGGAAAGTGGGTGTCCCTTTTGTTTTAACACAACCACAATCCCTTTGCTCAAGGCATCACATTCCAAAACAAAAGTCTTAGTGAATTCAAGCAAGCGAGGACTAGTGTGGTACACATAAAATCTTTTAAATCCTGAAAACCCTATTCAGCCTCCTTAGTCCGACTAAAGGCATTCTTTTTTAGCAGGATGGTGAGAGGAGCAACAATTTTACCATAGTTCTGGACAAACATCCGGTAGTAACCTGTGAGGTCCAAAAGCCATGCAAACCTTTTCGGGTCTTGGGACGAGGCAAATCTTTAAGCGGTGCTCTTTCCAAGCATGTTTTGAAATAAAAAGGAAGTGGAAAACACTATTAATAGTGTGGGAAGTACAAGTAAACCTGTCGGGGCTATGGACACTCGTTGACAACAGGGCTATGTTTGTATGGTACCAGGCAACTTCGTTGGGGCTATGAACACTCGCTGATAGCAAAGCGATGTCAGGAAAAGGGAGATGAGGAACACACTTATGTAGATGTCTGCTTGTTACAAAAATTGAAAACCCATGGTTAAACCAAAGCCAGTCGGAAGTTTGTATCCAATTAAATAAATTACCCCACTAATTGGCTCTTTGAACAGGGTATGTTAAATGGAAAGTACTTGAAATCTTGGGTTATATCTTTTAGAAATTTGGCATCATTGTGGTACCCTTGACTATTGGAAAATTGTCTATAATTTTTGGAGTTTATCCTTAACATTCAGATCTAAAGTAAGGGCCCTATATTTCCATGACAGAAATAACTAGTTCTTCTAGTGCATCGCCATTTGTTGTGGCCACAACCACCCCCTTTCATTTTCTTTTATTAAAAAAAGGAAAGGGCCCCTCTACTAAATTTGAACTCTAATGCCTAATCCACTACTACTATAAGCCTATTGATTATTCTTTACCTACATTGAGGGAGTTGGGGGGTTTAGATATTTATTGATGATTTATCCTTCAAGAGGATTTTCATAACCAATATTACCTTTGATCTTGTACTATTCTTCATTATACCTTTGATTTATGATGCTTCCTTGATCCTTGTGTGATGTGAATGGCAAGACGTCTTTTGAGACTTTTGCATTAATTGGTTTTAATGAATTTAAAGGTGTTTGTTGATCCTATTTGATTTGCAGGGTTTTGATGATTTGTTTTAGAACCTGAAGAAGATTTGTTCTCAAGGATCCACTTTTCTATTTCCTTGTTATTGATCAAAGCTCTAGCTCTTACTCACTAACTTGTTAATGTCAAAGGGAGAGAATGCAATATTTATGACATACCAATAAGAATTTTCTTCCTTGCATAACAGATTTTATACTTGTTGTGGTTCAAATAATGGGGTTGTTTAATCGCTTCCTTCACAAGACACTTATGGTGTTTCAAATCCTCGAGAGAATTATTATGAAACATAATATCATATGTAGTCAGTCACGAAACATAGGAAATTCAATAGAAAAGCTTCCAATTGTTGAAAAGATACGGAATCCTCAAGTGTACTTTGGGAAATCCTTAATCTTCTTCCTCCTGATCAGACTTCTTTCTTATCCAATCTTGATTATCATTGAATCCCACTTTCAGAATTAAGTTTTATTTGCCCCAAACCCATCTGAATTTATCACTATACACATTATTTTCCATTATATTCTTTTTTGTTCCAAGAGTTGAGTTCATTACATTTTATTGGAACAGTAATCCTGATCGAAACCCTGACCCATATCGGGATATGACTATTAGATATTCCCATTCAGAATGATGAGCCTGTATTGTCTTAAGTCTTTTTCCAAAGTCCAAAGGCCTGCAATCCTATTGGGTTTCCATCATCAGTTTTGTCCCATCGGGATGGCTAGTTGAAATCCCTTTGTGATCCTTTTGAAACCTGAGACCCAAAGACCTATCGGGATCCCTTTTATCTGATTGGTGGATCCCTCATGCCAGGCTAGCATCAAGCCCTCTTCTAGCATGTCACTCATTACGGTCTGGTGTTCTAATGTGGCATTGATATGTCATCCCCTTTCCCGGTATGCTTGTCACTTATCGTGCTCAAATTCATGCGACATCACCTCAGTCTAACATGTCCACCTAGCATTATATTCAGTCTCTCCATCCGAAGAGTGTTAAATTATCGAGCTTGATTTAATATGCAGATTATTTCTTTAGTTTCTTCAACACTTTAAACAAAATTTGATTTATCAACCAGCAAAATGGATACTCGAAGTGATGAACAGAAGTAGAAGATGTACTCGAATAGAATCTCACACATGCACAAGAATTTACCCTGGAGAAACCAAAAAGGGGAGAAAACTCCAGCAAACAATCTTCCTTTAATTGCAAATAATATATAAGATCATGTACAATAAACCACCATGAAAATACCTGACTGTATGACCAGCAAATAGTGAAATACTTGTTGTCCTTTTACTGCTGTTATAAATCAGCACTTCTATCAAAAATTCTTTGCTGCCCTTTTACACAGTAAATTATATTTTGCTCCCTTTCCAACTGTGTATATCAGCTGACTCTAAATTAACTCAAACGCTGCCCTTAGACGGCAGACTCATATGCTGTCCTTTCTCACTGTGTAGATAGCAGACTCATATGCTTGCTACCCACTCTCAATCACCTGCAGATAGACTCCTTTCCTTCACTCTTGCGCTGCATAACAATGTGAATGAGGAAGAGGGGACGAACTCTGTCTATAAAGGCGCAGGAAGGAAGAGAAGAGTGAGTTTGAATTAGTAATAGCCAGCATGCCTTTACAACTCGAATTGTAACTTGACTTGACTGAACTTTGCATGACAACTCGCCTTTGAGACTTGGCTTATACATGGCATGCCAACTCAACATGCAACTTGACATGCAACATGCAACATGACATGCATGCAACTTGACATGCAACATGACATGCATGCAACTCCGACATGAAACTTAACATGCATGCAACTCAACATGCAACATGCATGCATGACATGCATGTAACACCGACATGCAACTTGACATTCAACATGCAACATGACTTTGTCAACTTGAGTTTGACCACTCGAACTAGACATACAACTTGTCTTTTACAACTTGAGTTTGACAACTCAAACTAAACATGCAATTTGACTTTTACAACTGGGTTAGGCAACTAGAATTCCTTTTCATGGTGGATAATGTTTCACGTGCCAATGCACTAGATCAATACATTTACATTATTTGCATAAGGAAGATTGTTTGTCTCTAGCTCATAGGAACTGTACATTCAACCTAACTTTTGTTGGATGCCTTGACTTTTGCTCATGGTTCACAAGGCTTGACTAGGTTCACAGAGGTTGTAAGTTCCCCCTGACTTTTGCACTAGTTTGTCTATGCTCACAGAGGTTGTACGTTCCCCCCGACTTTTGCACTAGACTGTCTATGCTCACAGAGGTTGTATGTTCCCCCTGACTTTTGCATTAGACTTACCTCTTGACTTTTGTCTTAGACTTAAAAAGCTTCTTCCTTTGCCTTGGCTAGAGTCACAAGATCATATAGCATCTTGTTTGTCCTGAATTTTGGTTTGACTCACAGAGGTTGTACGTTCCCCCTAGCTTTTGTCAATACCTCACAAGACTAGTTGATTCTCCAAATCTCCCTAGCTAGCCTCAGGGTGGCCCACATGAGCTCTCATTGGAGAATGACTACCGATGCTACCAAATTTAACAAAGAGATCCTCTCCTAAATCAATGACCCAGATCACTGGTTCAACTTAATAAACTGTCGGTTTTAATCGGTTGCATTCAGGTTAGTGTAGATTCATTGAGTTTACCTTCTGGTCTCTCTCCTTGTATCCTAAACCCGAACGAACTCAAACCTTTCCGAATATTAGTTATCAGGTTCTCAATTCTCGAGTCCACAGTTGTCAAGCTTTCTTCCCATCGGATCCTGAAGCCTGATCGAGCATCTGAACTATTGGGTTTGGGCTTACCAAGTATCTACTCATTGGATTCCTAGCTATCAGATTTATAGCTTCCTTTCGATTCTAATAAGCCTAACGGATTCTCGCTTTATTGGATCTACAGTAGAACAGTTTCATGTGGCATGTGGGTCCTGATAAAACTTTAACGCGGGACCTACATTCTCTACCTCTTTTATTAACATAATTACCGATTTAACGAGAACTGTGACCTCAAAATGAGAACTCTGGACTAAAAACCCATATTTTTGCGTTAAAACACCAAAATTAACCCTAGAATCAAAAAGTGGTGCTACCAATAGCACCCTTTTTTGGGGGGGTGGCCAAAAATGCGACTCGTTTGAAATCGTGGCCTCCACAAGACAACAAAACCTTAAAATTGACCCTCGAATCGAAAATTGATGCTATCAGTAGCACCAACTTTATTTTTGGAGTTAAAATTATGACTTGATTGGAACTGTGGCCTTGACAACAAATACCATTGCCAAAAAAACCTTGAAATTGACTCCTAAAAGTGGTGTTAGCTGAAAATCAATTAATTAATTTCTTTGATAAATTTATATTTAAAAAAAGCTCTCTGCACCCTAGGTGCCTATGGAATGTAATTCTTTCTTTAGTGAAATAGAAGTTATGATTTTTTTTCGAGGGAAAAAAAAGAACATTAAAAAAAAATCAAAAAAATAACAAATGAATAAATGAAAAATAATCCATTTTTCGTTAAAAATGAAAAAAATAACCATTTTTTCATTAAAAATGAAAAAATAACCAAATTTTTCACAAAAACACAAAAATAAAATTAAAAAAATAAAGAAAAAATAAAATAAAAAAGAGCAAATTTTGAAAAAAAAAACTAAAAACACTAGCCAAAACAAAAACAAAATACAAATTTTAAAAACCAAAATTAAAAAAATAAACTATAAAAGCAAATTTTAGAAATAAAAAACACAAAAATTAAATCAAAATAAAAAATAAACCAAATTTTAAAGACTAAAAAATAAAACAACTAAAATTTAAAAACTAAAAATCAAAAATTCAAAAAAACAAATTAAAAATGATAAAAATTAATAAAATTAATGCCAAGGGTCCGGGAGAGAGGGCAAACTCGCAGGGCTCGTGGTTCCCAGCGACAAACCCCCATGCACCAATGAGATGAAAAGAATCAGAGCAAAGTCGAGGTATATAGGGAGGATGCTCCTCTGCCTCCTCTTGAGGTCCCCTTGCATAACTCGCCGCCAATTAATGAAGTCTTGGAATGGGGTTGTCAGATCAAATGGGTTGAGGATGAGGGGCTTCCCCCCCTCCCATCGAGACGGCATTTGATCAAATTTGAAGGACCATGCAGTTCAGGCTTCTTCCATCGAGGAAGCCCTTCTTCTCCACGGAGGCATTATGAACTGGAATAACAATGTCCAAACAACGAACCTGGTGGAGGAGGATTGACGAAAGAACAATTAAAACTCATCTTCGATATGTGCAGAGAGATGGCAGACATGAATTTCAAAATGAACCAATTGGATGCCAAAATCTCGTTGTTGCTCAATCAACAAACTTGCCAGATGTCGACCCAGCTAGAACAAGACCAGTCCTCACTGCGGGGACCTTCCATGGACACCCCAATCTGGCTCTCGTTTCATGACCAAGTTCCTCCATAACAGTTTTGTAGCACAGGATGTATTGGATGTCTTTTTGTAGTTTTTCAGTCCTTCGGCTTTTATTCCTCTCTGTTTTGAAGTTTAAGTCTAGTTATCTCTCAATTCAAATTAGTGTCTAGATACAGAACAATAGCCTTGCTAAGAAGAATAGCCTATCTCTTTTTGACCTTTTGTTGAGTTGGGTTTGGTTTCCAACTATGGCAGCCCAAGCTTGTGAAGATCACATGTACTTATCTGATGGTTTATAGAAGGTAATACAATGCTTACTTACAAAAAAAATTAGGGAAATGGGTCGGAATTAATGCCCATGAATAATTCCCCCCCTAGACCCCCTTTCTTAGACATTACTAGACATTCCACTCTCTTGTGAAAACTTAGCCCCCAATTACTCCGTCTGTGTCCACCCACAACCAGTGTCACATTTCTTTTATTATTACGATCATATACAAAGTTTACAAATTACATATTTGGGCCCGTGGCCATACATCGTATTTAATTACATATCACTTAAATGGGGATTATAAATGGGGATGTTAGACTACCCCCACCTCCCACGGATTGATTGCAATCTATGGGAAGTGGGGGTGGGGATCGATGCCCAGCATCGCCCCTCCCCACCACGTTTTTTAAATTTTTTTATTTTTAATTTTAAGTTTTTAAATTTATTTTTAATTTAAATTTTTTGTTTTTCAAATTTTTTTAATTTTTAAATTTTAAGTTTTTTTATTTTTAAATTTTTTTTGTGTTTTATTTTTTTAATTTTCAATTTTTAAATTTTAGTTGTTTTAATTTTTTTAATTTTGGTTTATTTTTTTATTTTGTTTTAATTTTTGTATTTTTTTATTTCTAAAATTTATTTTTATAGCTTATTTTTTTAATTTTGTTTTTTAGATTTTGTATTTTGCTTTTGTTTTTTTTAAATTAGTGTTTTGGCTAGTGTTTTTAGGCTTTTTTCCAAAGTTTTATCTTCATTAAAAATGAAAAAAATAGAAAAAACAAATTGTAGCTTCTATTTCACTAAAGAAAGAATTACATTCCATAGGCACCCAAGGAACAGAGAGCTTTTTTTAAAGTAAATTTATTTTAAAAATTAATTAATTAATTTTCACCTAACACCACTTTTGATTTAAGAGTGAATTTCAAGGTTTTTTTTTGGATGGTTCATCTCTAGGGTGGTTCATCTCCACTTGGGCTCTGATTTCCTCCTTAAGACCACTAATAAAGCACTACTTAAAAAAAATTATCAGTTAAATTTTCTATTCTAACGGCCAAACATTCAAAAGCCTTCCATCGTGTCAGTTTTGAGCAGTTTGGTAAGATGGCCCAAAAAATTGCATCGTTGATAAAGCTAGCAAACATGACTTTCACAAACTGCCTCCATGTAGTGACCCATGATGATGTTTTCTTATGCCATTGCCACCACTATCAACGTTCCATATCCAGATAGTGGACACCTATTCAAAGTTTTCAATAGGTCAGCTACTATGGCATGAAGGGAAAAGTAGTGCTCCATTTGGTCAACCCAGCCTATAGTATCTGACCCATCAAACTTATTCAAATCAACTTTATGGAAGCAAGGCATTAGGTTGTGGTAATGGTCAGAGAAAGAGAAGTCATTAGTGGGATCCTCTAACTCCGCGATGTACTTACCCTTATGGGAGCCTTCACCAAAGATATTGCCACCCCCATTAGGCTTACCCTTCATCCTCTCAATCTAATTAAAACAAAGGCCTACTTGCACAATGAGGGATGTCATATTGGATTCCATTGTGCTAATTGATTGGGAGAGAGACTGAACCATTTTCTTTACTTCATCCATGGCTAACATGTTGCAGGTGTTTGTCATGGGACCAATAGATTCACCAAAGAGGTTATCCAAGAGGAATCAATGGAGAGGGATCACAAACAATGGTACTAACAGATCCACAAAAAACTATTTACTACAAAGTGACACCACGGAAATCAGCACCACGCAAGGATTATTTTCAGCTAGGTCTCCCGCAATGGTATTACTCCCTTCTGAGTATTATTGCACTAATGAAATTCCCAAATTCCTGATATTGCAAATTATGTAGAAATTTTGTTGGCTATGTTGCAAAAGTTAGGGTTTGCAGGAAGAGGCTAAGGCTTGCAAGGTCCTAAGGACAAAGGAGTGTCAAGTGTTATAGCTCTCTGATACACTGAAGGGTTTCCAACAATAGTACTCAATCGAATCTTTCACGACACCAAGGGGGATAGACCGTACCCTTAGTCATACAACCCAATTCCCTAGTACGCGAAAGTAAACTCCCCGAGCTTTGTTCTCAATGTCCTATAGAAATAGTATTGTTGACAAGATTATGTAAGGTTGGTTTTAGGTGCACCTAGGAGACTTCTAATATACTCAAAGGTACATGGAAGACAATTCCATACATAGGTGTTGTCTGATGCGGTTCTACTCGAAGAGGTAACAATAGAG
Source organism: Picea mariana (assembly GCA_032191745.1). Classification (NCBI taxonomy): domain Eukaryota; kingdom Viridiplantae; phylum Streptophyta; class Pinopsida; order Pinales; family Pinaceae; genus Picea; species Picea mariana. The sequence goes on along the minus strand of JASDQU010102600.1, from coordinate 656,300 downwards.
GTTACAACGGTGTCCAACCAGATGATGCATCTTGTATTTCTCCATGTATTCTTCCACAACCATAGGTGTACCCACTAAACAACAGATCCTTGTGTTATTTAAAGAAGTCGAAACACGTCTCTAGCATATTAAAAAATTATTAAATTGGAGCATTTTTTGGCACAGGAAAGTACTCTGATACCACTTGTGGTGTTCCTTATTAGCTAAAACAAAATATTCAAAGCAAAACAAATGGAGTATAGTTGTGGAATGCAAAGAAACATAACCAAAATTGGAAAACAACAATAGTAAGCAAACATTTATTGAGATTCACAATTGGATGCAATGTTCACTTGTCTCTTCGAAGGGGCAACCTTTAACATGACCAAAGCTCCAAATACAAAAATATTCACTTGACAACCAATTAAATAAATTCTACTTATATTTATTGTTTCTAATTGACCAAAACCCCAACCACCTAGTGGACCTCCATTAATGAGATCTCAACCACTAACTAGACGACCTTCTTTAATGAGGCCACTTACATTTATTGATTTCACACTCTACTACCTCATGGGGCCTTATTTAATAAATATGACCCTCAATACATTAAGTAACAACCTATTCCACTAACTAGCAGAGTTAGGGTGGGAACCAAACACCATTTTTGTTCCAACGTTTTCATTTATTGGTGCGTATACACTCAAAAACGCTCCTTGTGTCCACACCCAGAAGCACTGCATGTTTGGCTCACTAGGGGGGTTTAGTGGGCCCATGCATCGTCTGTATGGCAATTTACTAAATTGGTTGATTCGAGCAACGGTTCTGAGATGGAACCAACCAATTTAGTACAGAACCTACCAATTGATCTATATTGTTGTGATATATTTATATAGAGAGAGAGAGAGAAAGAGAGAGAGAGAGATGTAGCATTGCTCTATTGACATCAACTGCACAATAGAAAGGGACCAACAAACATGACTATATGGCAACAACTTTGCCTAAAAATATGTCAGTGTAACCTTTTTCAATTGATGACTATTATAGGAGCATTCCTATTTATTTGATGTGATTACGGCTTAATCAATTTTCTTTACAACCTAGGAGTCTTTGAATCGCTCTTTTTTTTCTTAATTGTTCTTCAAATTTGCAATGGAGTAATTGGAGATTTTAACAGCAAAATTAATCCTTTAAATTTTCATATTTCTACTCAAACTCACGATTAATCCTTCTCGATTTTGCAGTGAAGTTATTTTCAGGGGTATTGTTTCTACTTTGATGATTTTCTTATTCCTTTTAACTATGATTTCTGGTGCTATCTTCCTTCACAGTTTCTTTGGAGTGGAGTAATTGCTTGGTGTTTGGAAAAATTTGGCCAAAAGCCAGTGGTTTTGTTGCCAAGGGATGTTAAAATGTTAAGTACCAAAGACTTGAATACAGAAACACCACAATAGATCCAAGAACAATATAGAAGAAATCCAACTTTATTATTATCAAACACGAGTAGGGAAACACCATACAATTGATCATTTTGAGGAAGAGATCCACTCATGTTCACTTGCCTCTTCAAGGGGGAAACCTCTTAATGAGCTACAACTCCAAATACAATACTTCTCATCTTGTCCATTACATTGCCTGAACCTTTTTATTTCGTGCTACCAACCACCTAAGAACATTCTAGAGGAACCTTCTAGTAAATCCTCTTGCATTTATTGCATTCACACTAGGTCTTATGTATTAAAAGTGGCCTTTATACATAACAATACTTATCTACTATTATTCCCCTTGGGTACCTCCCTAGGTACGCCATATTATTCCCCCTAGCTACACTACATTCCATCCCCCACATGAAAGTATTGTCCTCAACGCTTGTTATGAGGATGTACAACCATATACCAGGGTCCCATGGATAAGTGTGGACCATAATGCTAAAGTAGGTTGGACAACCAGGGTCCCATGTAGGAGTGCAAGCCACCATGTTGAAGCAGTCCAACTGCCATGGTAAACTTGGGTCCCATGTCCAAGTGCTCATGTGAACTCTACGTTGAAGATGTCGAAACTCAATAGCCAGCTGAAAATGATGCTCCCAAGATTGGCATTGGTTAGATGGATCCAAATATGTAGAGCCAGCGAAAAAATCATCCACGAGTACTGGCGAATAAGAAAACTGAAGAAAAGTATGCATAGAAGGCTCTTATCTGCTCTCCAGGATGTGCTCTACAGAAGGTGGAGTAGAGTCATCAAATAGAATATGAAAGTGGTTGTCAACCCATAAATGACAACTATACATATACCAAGCATCACATTCGGCCTCCCAATAAGACCAAGCATATATTTCTTGATACAATGGTCGATGATCTCCATGTTATAACTCTTCATATACCAATCATCACAATCAAACTCTAAATTATACCAGGCATATCTTTCTTGATCATATTTTGTCTTGGTGTAAATGTTGGCGATCTCCAGATTACACTTCTCCTACCTTTTGGCTATGGTCTCTTGAATCTTTCAACAATCATTCTTGAAGATTTCAACATCTCAATGCATATCTTGGCAAAATTTTTCTAGGCCCATAAAGATTTGAGAGCAGATATCCATTGGAAAAACCACATATAATATACCAAAAGGAAGCTCTAAAAATATTCTATCCAATGGCACTGATCTGGCACCAATTAACAATATCTTCACTCTCAGATCTCTGATTTGAATGATTTTTTTTAAATGGGCTAATTTTGCAAGAGGAACTCAGATCGGCAATTTGTTTGGGCAAATTCAGCACCAATTGCTACAGAAATTTGCAAAATTGCACGGTCATCCGCGAAAAACCCTGAAAAATCATAGATTTTAAATTGTCGATATCTTGGCCTCCCGAACTCCGATTTGGACGATTTCTTTTAAAGTGGTTGTTTTTTCGAGAGGAACTCAAATCTACAACCAATTTCATCGAATTATGCACATAAAACTATAGGAATTGTCAGGTGTGTCGCAGCCCTCTTTTTCGTTGTCTTTTGAAACCCTACAAAAATAAAAATAAAAACATTTTCCCGCCTTTTTTGTGGTTGAAGAAAGTGCTCTGATACCACTTGTTAAGTACCAAAGACCTGAATACAGAAACACCACAATAGATCCAAGAACAATATAGAAGAAATCCAACTTTATTATTATCAAACACTTAGGTAGAGAAACACCATACAATTGATCATTTTGAGAAAGGGATCCACGCATGTTCACTTGCCTCTTCGAGAGGGAAACCTCCTAATGAGCTAGTGCTCCAAATACAATACTTCTCAACTTGTCCATTACATTGCTTGAACCTCTTTATATAATGCTACCAACCACCTAAGAACATTATAGAGGAGGAACCTTCTAGTAAGTCCTCTTACATTTATTGCATTCACTCTAGTCCTCTTTATACATAACAATACTTATCTACTATTATTCCCCTTGGCTAGTGTTATCCACCAAGTTGCACTAGGATGGACTTCTAGCGAGCCGCCACAGATTGAACATTTCCATATTCAAAATTCAAAGTTCAGAAGTTCAATCGGTCAATAAGACCAACCTTTTCACATTTTCCATACCCTCTCAGGAATTGTAATAAGAGATATTGCATGATGAACTTGTAAAAGGTCTTAGCCACCTTCGACTTAGGCATGAGTTACTCTGGAGTGTTTTTTTTACTTGTTAATTATATTTTGCTGTCTAAAGGCAATTTATAATTTTTGAGTTTTTTCACTCAATTTCTCCAAAGTTGGAGTATATACTCATGGTTAGGCCTTAGCATGGCTCTAAGCCTACTATCTAATGTATATTACCATGCTAAACATCCTCTTAAAGTTTTATGGCAATTTGCTAAGTCCCTCTTAGGATTTTTTAATTTTTTCAGTTAATTAAAAATTTTCCATAAAACGGGAATTTTTAATTAAAAAATATTGTAATAAAAAAGTGGTACTAGGAGTCTTCCTATGCCTTGTGGGTGCTCATTTTTTCTAGAGCACCCACATTACCTAAGTACCCACTTTGGTGAGTGAAATTAGTGATTTTAATCACTGAAGAGTCAATTTTACTGAAAAAAAAGACACAAAAAATCAAGAAAAATCAGCAAGTGACTATTTTCTGGAAAACATGTTGGGACATGTTTTGAGTGAGTAAAGCCTCAAAAGGCAATGTGGCAGCAATAATATGCATGTAATTGGTTGTTAGTTATGATTGGAGGAGACATGATAGAGTTAGAAGCTTCCATTGGGAAGAGGTGCACACCTCTTGAGGAGAGGTGGCGCATTTCTTCAAAGGGTTGTCTCCCTCTTGAGAGGTGGCGCCCTCCCCCTCTTCCTATTGCTCACACTTGTCATCCAAAAGAGTTATGGGATAGGTGGCAGCCTATGAGCCACCACTTGGCTACTCTCCCTCTCACATGTGGTGCGCCCTCTTCTCCAAGTGGTGTGCCCTCCCTCATTCATATCTCCACCCATTTGCTATTTATACAAGCTACTCTCCCATTGTAAGCTAGTTGGAGTTGGGGAGTCTTGCTTGTGGTTGTATACTATTGTAATACTTTTCATTAAAAGACTTTGGAGGTCAAGAAGGTGTGTTATACATGTGTGTGGATGCTTGATGTCATTTGTGTTTAATCTATGAGGTAATACCTGCCTAATTTCTTCTTTGGATTTGTTATCTTGGCCTTTGTAGGGAGTTATCACTCCATAGGATAAGATTTATCTAGCTTGTTGTCAATCCTATTGTTCATTTATATTTAGAGGCTTTGATGTGTATGCATGTTTCGGTTAACTAACATACTCCTCAAGTTTCTTTTGTAGGTGACACCATTTTTTGTTAACAAGTTTATTTGCAAGATCTTATAGCTTACAGGTTCTCATAGCTTGGAGTGGTCATTGAACTTGGTTGTTTCTTCACAACTTCAAGGATCTAAAGACTTAGTCCCTCCTTAACTCATTTAAAGACTCCATTGCCCAAGGGTTTCAAGGCTACAAGTTTCTTCCTTCTCTCTTTCTCAAAAAAGAAACTATACTTTTTTGGTTACTTGGTTGCATGCAAGCACTTAGATCTATCTTTATTTCAAATTCTTAATATCCAAGTTTACATGCATAAGATGAACTAGGTCTAAGTTTGTACTTTCAAGTTTCATGTAATCCTTAGATCTAGCATAGGAAAAGTCTCCTTTTAGCATGCTTTTCTTTCAAAAAAAATTATAAGTTAAAAGGTAGTCCTTTTCAAAGATCTTTTAATTCCATATTTGGCAATTAGAGTGTCTTTATATTATTGTTTGAAAACAGCAAAAAAAGACCCTCGGGAGACGAGCTCTTTAGCTTGCTCTTCTTAGTTCATTTTGCTCAATTTACACTAGTTTTGCTAGTCATTTTGGGGCTTTCCTACTAATAACCAAAGACACTTCCAAAGTGTTTTTGGTCATCTTTTGTCTTTGTTTTCTTGTTGTTTTGTGCAGGTTTGCGAATAGATAAGAGGAATTTCTGTCCATTTTGGGCGGATTTGGAGCATCCGAGAGCACCCCTTTCTTCAATAAACACTTGTAAAACATTGTAAAGACTTGTGACCCCCCTTAATGAATGGTCACAAGTCATTCCAATTAAGAGTTGTGTAATTTTATTAGTAAAATCAATGGCGCTACAAGCTCCCACTCTTCATCCCCCCTAAGGGGAACGGTGTTTTTGGTGATTGTTTCAATTTTGCAATTTTAGCTTAAGTTCAATTTTCACAACTAAGGATAAGTTAAAATCAATCTTTCAATTCATCACAAAGCACTACAATCTCACATAAACAATAAAATTAAAATAAATGTTCACATGGATTAGATTTTTTTTGGAAAGTAAGATTTTAATCGCTAGATTAGTTTTCCCTTTTGCAAAGTAGAACACTAATTGCTAGATTAGATTTCATTTCATGCAATTTCTTGTTTAAAATAAACAACTCCCCACAACTCTCAATGCAGTTCCTGACCCTTCCAGTTGCGAGTTTGCCTCGATCTTCTGGGAGTAAGTTTCATACACGTTGGGTTGGTCAGTGGTGATAGATTAATAGGGAAATCCTTAAGAAGTTTTGCTTTAGTGGAAACGTAAGAGAGTTTGTGTAAGATATCTAGCGGGAACTCTGAGATCTAGGTTCTCCCTGTCGGATCTCCCACATTCTCTTGGGCTTACGTGTAAAATCAGAGGGACCTCGCTGTTGGATATTCGGCAAGCTCAACCTCCACTTTAGCGATGTTTTTTTTTAAGGGCCAAATCTAGTTTAGTCAAACACTTTATTTTCATGCAATAAAATTCATCCCATTAACATACCATCAATAAATCCTAATAAAACACGCAATCTATGTTGCCCACGATACTTTTAAGGCACCGGTCTACATTCTACATTTACAAAGCCATTTGCTTCAAGCACTTTATTTTTTCAGTCATTTACTTTGAAGAAACTTTAATTTACTTGCATCTAACATTGTCTCAAGTATCCTTTTATGCAAGTATTTTTATGTATCTTGGAGTGATTAATTGATCTGTGTATGATTTAGAATAGATTTGTTTTATATTGGTTAATGCAATAAACTCCTAGAATACTAGTTGCTTAGATTTCAGTTTAAGCCTTAGATTATTTTATTAGGGACTACCCCCCTTGGCTTCGCTAGGAGTTGACCTAGACAGAGGAGATGAGGATTAGATGACAGCACCTTAACTCTCACTTTCCCCCAAGGACACACTGAGTGGATTGAAGATTTCTTCCACGTCTCCCAGGTGTGCATAAGGTGGCAACAGCTAGTACACTTGGGCATATTAAAGTCAATTAGAATTTAGGTTAGTTTATGCTTTTATTTCTTATTTCACTTTATCGCTTTATCCCACATTCATAAAGTGGATTGACTTGACTTGATTGTAGCCCTATATAAGAAATCTTTCGCTTTCTCATTTAATATACAATACGAAGAACTCTTTCAAGTTATATTGGTTTCTTTATGTGCTCGATTTCTGTAATATGGTATCAGAGCCCAACATTTTAAAATTCGTATCAAGAGTCATGGGCCTTTAAAAGACAAGGTTTCCACTCTTGCAACTTCAGTAGTCTGGGTGCCATAAAGTTTGTGTAAGCATGAAGACCTAGGTACTGCTGCCAACAGAGACGGATCGAGGGATCGTAAGTGTAGCACATTGAAGAGCCAAAAGGGTTTCATTGAAACCAGGTATTGTTTCATTTCGAAGCAAGGTCAATGGTTTATTTTTTAATTTTCAGCCACCATACAGCGATCTTTTAGTCATCGTTTTCAGCCATCAATTCCAGAGGTCGTACAGCACAACCATATGGTACAACAATGTAGTATGGAATCCGTACAGTCGTACCGAATTGCTTAAAAAAATGCATAAAATTTTGATTGCGGCCCAAAATATCCTCTTTCTCAATTTCGTTGACAGTATAGACAAATTGGAAGCAAATTGACGTTTTTTTCTTATATTGGTGCCCAGATTTACAGATCTAGAAGTTTTAGCTGCTGATTTATTATTTTTCAGCAAATCCAAGGAGAAATTGAATTTTTTGGTGCTGGTTATTAGCATATTTGACTGGTTTTTGAGTTGTTTGAGGACAGATGTGTGAAAATTCAGCTATTGGTAAGAAGATTTGAGTATTTTTGGGCTGATTTAGGGCAGATTTCTCACAAATCTGCGTGTTTCTCAGCAGTATGTGGCTGCTACAGTTGTTTAGTGCCAGTATGCAAGTGTTTTTACTCCCTTGTTGCAGTTTCGGGGAGGGAAGAGCAAGTATTTTGCATTTGTTTCTCAGATTCATTCTATTTTTCTGCACTCTTGACTTGTATCTATGGCTTCGTTGTCCAACATCATACTGGAAGGAAACCAGAAGTTCTCTGGGAAGAACTACAATATGTGGAAGCAACATATGTTGGCCATGTTTTAGTACAGGTTTTTGTCAAATATCGTTCTCGACTAGAGGACCCAACCCGATGTTGCGGGTAAAGGCTAGGACAAGTTTGATGGACAAGACAGAGAAGCAATGATGTTGCTCAAGTTGTCAGTGACAAATGAGATACTTCCTGAGGTTGAAACCGAGAAGACTTTTGCCACGATTTGGAAGCATTTTAAAGATTTACATGAGACTACAGACAAGGGTCGAGCCTTCTTCTTGAAGAACTTGTTGTTTTCAATCACGATGAATGAAGGTGCATCATTACAGGAGCAGTTATTCAAGATCAAGGACATCCGAGAACAATTCGAAGCCATTGATCGAAAGATGGAAGAAGAGGACATGGTGGTAACAACATTGAAAAGCTTACCACATGCTTATGAGCACTTCATAGAGACCTTGAACATCACCACTACAGATGTTGACTTGAAGTTTGGATAGATGTGCAATAAGCTCTTACAGCGGGATAGATGGAAGAAACAATTTGGTGGCAGCAATGAGATCGAGGGTTTAGAACCTGCCTTTGCAACCAATGTCAAGGGAAAAAGCAAATGGGAAAAGAAGAACGATAGGGGCAATGGTGAGGATGGAGCCAAGAGCCCGAAGTCCATCACCTGTCACTACTATGGCAAGGTAGGACATATGAAGAAGCATTGTAGGAAAAGGTTGGTAGATCAGAAATCCAACCAGGGAGGGCCTCAATAGAAGGCTCATGTCGCAGAGCACACAAAAGAGGAGTCATCCTTCTATGCATTCATGGCCACAACACAAGCAAATGAGACCAAGTCATTTGCTTGGTTCATCGATTCGTGGGCATCATAGCACTTCACCAACAGGTAGGATTGGTTAACAAAGTATTCACCTTCTTCATCCAAGGATTCTATGATCTTTGGTGGTGGGGAGGAGTATACTATAGTTGGCACAGGAAATGTGCAGACTTCCTTTAGAGCGAAAATGCCCATGTTCCTCGATGTCTACTATGTGCCAAGTATGAAGCTTAATCGATTTTCAATCAATCAGATTATGAGGCACGGCCCTCATCTAGATGTCAACTTTAGCAATCACTAATGCTACATAGTTGAAAGGGAGACCAAGAAGATTGTTGCACTTGGTGTGGAGGACCACGAGTTGTTCAGACTGGTGGATATTGGACAGGTCAAAGAGCATGCAATAGCAGCTAAGAGTGCATCTAACATCAATACCCTATGGCATCAGAGGTGTGGGCACCTCAACTTGACCTACCTCTCTCAGTTGGCACAAGAGAAACTAATAGATGGGCTTCCGGACAATCCACAGAAGATCCAGGCAGTTTGCAGAGCTTGCGGAACTTGCCAGTTAGGGAAGCAACATAGAACGCCATTTGAAGAAGGACAAGCTTGGAGAGCGCAGAGATTCCTTCAGCTAGTTCATGCAAACATATGTGGACCAATGAACATGGCATCAATCACCAGTGCCAGGTACTTCCTTATGTTTGTTGATGACTTCAGTAAGAAAATGTGTATTTTATGAAATTAAATCTGACGTGTTTAATGAATTTCAAAAGTTCAAAGCATAAGAAGAGAAAGAGTCAGGTTGTCATATTGCCTCTTAGATCTGATAATGGTCATAAATTCTACTCAAAAGAATTCAATAACTTTTGTAGTAAACATGGGATCCAAAGACAATATACTACACCCTACAATCCATAGCAAAATGGAGTAGTTGCGAGGCAAAATTGTACTATCACAGAGATGGCCAAGTGTATGTTGCAGATCAGGTCTGTTCCAAATAGGTTTTGAGTTGAGGCAGTGTTCACAACAATGTACCTGCTGAATAGATCTCCCACAATGGTGGTGAAGCAGAAGACCCTAGAGGAAGGATGGTCTCGAAGAAAGCCCAAAGTAAGTCATCTTAAAGTCTTTGGTTCAAATGCCTACACATGGATTCCAGCTGAGAAGAGAACCAAGTTAGATCCAAAGAGCAAGAAGTTTATGATTATAGGGTACAGCGACACTCATAAGGCTTACAGGTTGGTTGATATTGACATTGATAAGGTGAGCTTCAGCAGAGAGGTTGTTGATGAACAGGTTGGACCTTTCCAAACTTCTCCTAAGTTCTGAATTACTGAGAAGCCAGAAGTGGTTGAGGATTCAGGTGTCAAGCTTCATGTAGCTCCATCTGAAGGGGGCAAGATTTTGAGCATGAGGAGTCTCCTAGACCAATAATTTTTTATCCAAATACAGGTGGTCGAAGTCATGATGGAAATACTGACTTGGATGAGAGGAAGATCCCAAGAAGAGACCCAAATGGTGGCACAACACCATTGGAGATATTCAAATAGGTAAAATGATCGAGGGACAATCATCGAGAGGAAAGAGAAAACAAACAACAAACACAGTTAACTTTCCTCTTATGGCCAATATTCTAGAAATCTACGAGCCACAGATGTTGGAGGAAGCACAAGGGAGACCTGAATGGGAAAAGGCCATGGCAGCCGAACATGAGAGTTTGATAAAAATCGGACTTGGGATCTCACACCACTTCCATCAGGGAAGAAACCCATTGGATGCAAATGGGTGTACAAGATCAAGTACAAGGCAGATGGTACACTTGACAAGTACAAAGCATGACTGGTTGCAATGGGGTTCTCTCAGTGAGAGGGCGTTGATGATGAGGACACCTTTGCACCTACAGCAAAGATGAGCACCATTCCTTTTGTTCTATCCATGGCAGCACAGAATGGTTGGAAGGTCCATCAAATGGTCGTGAAGAGTGCCTTCCTCAATGAAGATTTGGAGGAAGAGGTATACATGTATCTACTGCAGGGTTTTCAAGTTTCAAGGAAGGAGCATCTGGTCTGCAAACTGAAGAAGGATCTATATGGTTTGAAACATGCACCTAGAGCATGGTAGATCAAGATTGACAAGTATTTGGATGAACAAGTGTTCCAGCGGAGTCCTTCAGATTCCAACATGTATCTCAAAAGAGTTGGTAATGATATCATCCTTCTGGTCATATATGTAGATAGATAAGATAAGATAAGACAATTTTATTAATGATCGACTAATGAACACAAAAGTAGGTCAAAGGGACTGTTGAGTAGAATGATCTCAATACAATGAGGGAGTGCCAAAAGGTCTCCTATAAAAGGCGATAGGAAGAAAGTAAAGTGCAATAAGGTAGAGTAGTAGAAAGTGAGAACTAGCCTGAGGCATGAAAAAACCCTCGACCTCGAACTTAGATACCTACTCAAATGATGGGGTGCATCGCAGATGATATCATTATTACAGGTAGTTAGGCAAGTGCAATAACACAAATCAAATTCAATATGAGCAAAGCTTTTGACATTGTCTGGGTGTAGAAGTTCGGCAAACAAGTAGCAGCATTTTTGTCTCACAAACAAAATATGTTACACCTATAGAGAAAGGGTTGAAACTTTCAGCCAAAACTAACTCTAACGCAGTTAATGAGTCAGTATACAAGCAACTAGTGGGTAGCTTGACATATCTTACGGCCACTAGACCTAATTTAAGTTTCGTTGTGAGCTTCATTTCTATATTCATGACAGAGCCAAAGGTAGAGCACTAGACAACAACAAAGCAAGTGTTGAGATATGTGAAAGGGACACTTGACTTTGGCATTCCATACAACAGAAGCAAAGACCCTAGGCTGTGTGGGTATACAAATCCAGATTGGGTATGTTCTATTGATGACATAAAATCCACTTTTGGAAATGTTTTCATCCTTGGCACGGGTGCAATCAAACGAACCAGCAAGAAGCAACATGTAGTAGCCCTTTCATCAACAGAAGCAGAATATCAAGGAGTGGTGAAAGGAGCATCCAAGGCAATTTGGTTTAGGACGATGCTTTCAAAAATACAAATGCAGCAAACAAAGCCAACACCCCTGTTGGGTGACAACCAAGGGGTGATGAAACTTGCTAAGAATCCAATCTTCTACGAGCATACCAAACATGTTGAGGTACATTTCCACTTCATCAGACAGCTTGTAGAAGATGGGTCTATCGAACTGCAGTATTGCCCTACAAAGGATCAAACTGCAAACATTCTCACCAAGGCTTTGGATACTGAAAAATATGTAAAATTTTGAGATAAGCTTGGTGTAGTTAGTAGAATGACCATTAAGGGAGGGTGTTGAAATAAATGTTAGTTTATAATAGTCCACTAGATATTAGACTTAGGCATTAATAAAATCAATTCGACTTTAGGTTTGTTTATGATTTTATTTCTTATTTCACTTTATCGGTTTATCTCACATTCATAATGTGGATTGACTCGACTTGAATGTAGCCCTATATAAAAAAGTTTTTGCTTTCTCATTTAATATACAATATGGAGAACTCTTTCGAGTTATCTTGGTTTCTTTATGTGCTCAATTTCCATTATAAGGGCAACGAAATTTGACCAAAGGTTGGGTGAGCTGAGCCAACAGTTTTTTTTCCAAGGGGAACAAAACTCGACCAAAGGTCAGGTCACAAGTGGGAGTGACCCCACAATATCAGCCCATGTTGGGCTCTCATGACATGTAATGAACCAAACTAGTTCATTTAGTGAATATCCAAAATAAATATTACAACAATGATAAATCCATATAAGATAAATATAATGTATTGAAAATAAAATATGATTGATGATCACAATAGCATGTGACAATGTGTATAAATATACAAAGAATGGCCACCTACTTGAATAGACATACCTTTTAAACATGTGACCTTTGGTTATTTAATATTGTTTTATTCGGTGTTTTAAAAAGCGGCCCAAGTCAGCTTCAACTTTGCAACTCAGTCGAGTTGACTTGCGACCGTATTGACTCAAAGGACCAGTTTGGTACCAAACCGGCCCTACTCAGCCAAGTAGGTATTGGATCCCACCGAGATCACTTCCGCATAGTTCGTTCTAGGTTCTCTGGCATTCTGACGATTCCCATAATTTGGGAGTATTATTGAGCATAATTTATTTAAATGCACTAAAGGTGTTATTTGGATCATATTATTTGAGGGGACACATTAGTGTAATAGCTCGTTGGAACCGAGACGAAAAAGCTCTAAAGGTTGGGATGATGAGAAAGGGACTTCCATTGACAGAAAATGTCTTAAGAGAAAATTAATCACTTTCTGGAGTTAAAAAGGGGTTAAAAAGTGATTTAATGAGTAATATGAAGAATAACCTTAGAAAATCACTTAAATAATTTAAGTGAACGAGAGAAAAGAAAAGAGAGCCTATAAAAGAGAGATGAGAGCTCATTCTCTCATCATGTGCTTGATCATTTTGTCTATTGACTTGGAGCTCTTGGAGCCTAGGGTTTGTTATAGGGTTTTTGGAGATAAAACCCTTAGGGTTTGGTTTCGGTGGTGAGACATCTGTTAAAATATTCGATGTGCTCGTTTTACCATAGAAAATATCACTATTTTGTCACCCAACCATAGGCACAAGGCCACCCTCGAGCACCTTAACCTTCGACAGGATTATTCTAAAAATCCATACTAGAACCAATAGATAAACCCTAGTTGTTAACTACAGCAACAACTCAAGACAAGTAGAGTGCTACTTCTCCAAGGGTAGCGCACAAGAGAGAGAGTCTCCATATCCACACAACAAGTACCATACACAACTGCAGCACTTGCAGCTGCACTACTCTCTCAAACTTGCACCACAGATAGCAAGAATATCACCAAGAGTATTACCAATAATATCACCAAGAGTTTCACCAATAATATCACTTAGAGAGAGACCAAGAGATGACCATACACCCTTATTCCTCCTTGCAGCTGCAACCAGAGCTCTCCACGAGACTTGCGCTCTGACTGGGTGTACAAATGAGCTATAACGTCCTCTATTTATATTAATCTATCCAGTGACTTTTCTGGCTGGGCCGACCTGACTTTCTGGTAATTATATTTTTTGTTTATCTTTTTCCTATGGAGCCGACTTGTCTTTCTTGAAGATAATATTCTAATATTATTTATTATGCTAGGCTGACTTGTCTTCTAGGATTTTCACACATTTGTTTAGGGTTTTTCTTGCTTCCGAAATATTCCATTCTAGTCAAAGCTTATACGTGGAGGTTAATACCTCCCGTAGCTACCGTAAAATCAACACTCCCTCCTAGCTAGGGAGGTATTAACGGTAATGGTCTTGAGCACATATAGACCATTATGTCGGTAGCATCATCATAGCCACACAAGCCATCTCATGATCACGCAGATCAAGTCACGAGCATCATCATCACTATCAGTATCGTCTAATAGCATCTTGGCATCAACATACATCATCGTTTGCATCGTCTCTCGAGGCCATACTCCATCTGAGTATTCGGGCATGATGTTGAATAAGTCATGTGCTAAACTCAACACACTCAGCAGAGTGTCTCGCATGAGTCACCCACTCAACAAAGTGATGCAGGGACCATCCTTCTAATCCAGACATACGTCCTAGAAGAATAGTTGCCCCAACAGATGCTGAAAGCCCCGCAATGGGCTACAAGGACCATTCTTCTAATCTGGAACTACATCCTAGAAGAATGTCAGTCCTCCCAAATGTTGAAAGCCATGCCATGGACTACAGAGACCATTCATACAGGAATGTCAGTCTCAAACTATTTTCTAAGCAAGTCATATGTACCATAGAGATCAATCTCTACCCATATGCCTTAGAAAATATCGGTCCTGTATCAACCACCCTAATCGGGATGTCATATCCTTAGGGGGCGAACTATTAAACCTGATAGAGCCAATAACTGTGCCTCGGGAGAATATCGATCCTGAACCATTTTCCTAATTGGGCCACAATTTATGCCTTACGAAAATACCAGTCCATGATACATCAACAATTTGTCAACCTGGACCATTCTCCACAGGGAGAATGTCTGTCCACCAGCAATCTGTTTTGCTTGGACAATTCTCCGCTTGGAGAATGTCTGTCCACCAGCACACTGACTATCCATCTAGCTGGGAATCATCTCCAACACTAGTGGTAGTCTCCATGGCAATCAGATAGTAGCATACAATTGCTACAATGCCATCCAATAGAACACAACTGTGTCTATCCATAGTAGTACACAACTACTGCCTAGTGGTACACAACCACTCCTAGTATCACACGGCTACTAATCAGTGACACACAGTCACTACCAATGGAACACATCCACCACAGTAGCATACAGCTACTGTCCAGAGACATACATTCTCCACAACAATCAAATCATATCATCTGATATCAACCTACATCAACAATGTCATCAGTTACATCACCTCTAAGTCGTACTAGCATGTTGTGAATGCATCATATCTAAGTTGTACTGGCGTGATTGAAATATCCATGATCCAGCTGATCTGGATATCTACTGTTGAACTAATGTTTGGTCTCTAGGATCTGATACTCTAGGGGTTTCTGGATGCGTTTGAGTTAATTGTTTAACATGCTTGGTGATTTTCGCATGTGTGTTTCATTCAATTAATGTTTAAGCAGCATATATGATGCATGTAAAATAAGGAACAAATGTTTGGTCTCTCGGATCTGATACTCTAGGGATTTTTGGATGCGTTTGAGTTAATTGTTTAACATGCTTGGTGATTTTCGCATGTGTGTTTCATTCAATTAATGTTTAAGCAGTATATATGAAGCATGTAAAATATGGAACAAACGCCATCTCAATCATATGTATTATGAGGGAAAAAGAAGGAAATACAATGATATGCTGAAAGCAGGGAAACAATCTTCAGCTAGATCTCGTGGATCGTCACTGGAATACAAAACAACTGCTACAAAATACCCATGAACAGAAGATGTGGATGGATCTGAACAAGCATGTATAGATCGGCAAAATGCAGTTCCAGAAACTCACGGCAACTGCTGCAAACACTAGAAAACTCGCCCTAGTGACTATACTCGACAGATTCTCCTGGAAACTCTCCCAAACTGAGCACCCTGCCCTCTAAGCTACTCATGATAACTATCGGACTGAAGATCGGACCCCAAAAGCTCTAGATATCATCCCCTGGGGTGTTGCGCACCTCCTGGGCTCTGTGAGTGCGCCCTAGTGATTCCACCGTCCGAATCCACTACTATATGTCTCGAAATGTGCGCCCTGGCCTCTTTTGTACTGGATCGGAAGGGTTTTCTCTGATCTGATCCGGAATACCCTCTGGAACCCCAAATGTCTCTCCTCAAGAGTTGTGCACTATCTGGTTGTCTGATACGCCCTGAGAGATTCCACCGTCACAATCTGATGATTGGTGGCTCAAAAGATGCACCCTGGTTGATCCTCAACTGGGTCGAAAGGAATCTGCAAGATAAACCCTACTCTCGTGCAAGCTACGCAAACCCTCTCTAACCCTTGCGCCCTCACTGGTTGAGTTGCACAATCACGGCAAAAACTGAATACTCCTGAATGGCACGGTGAGATACCTGGATGGTATCTCCGATAGGCTAGGGTGTGTCTCTCAACACCGAAACCAATCAAGGTGGTGGTTTCCTCTAGAAATCCACAAAAGAACAAGAGGTCGATTCTCCTCCTCTGGAAACTCTCTCAACATCAAATCATAACATAATGAGGAATTAGGTCGAATTCCTCCTTTTATACCTTTCCCGATCTAATTCTCCATTAACATCACTTAAGCTAGGCACTTTTCCTCCTAAGGTGAGTGATTAATTAATTAAGTCTCCCCTTCAACACCCTTTTCTTCTATTTCTCCGTTGACTTTAGCTTAAGTGACTTTAGCTTAAGTGACTTTTCCTATGCTTTTTGGCTTAATTCATCGTTTAGCCACTAATTCACCCTTATTTCTCCTCTTGTTCCCTGTTTGTGCCTGACCATAGTCTACAGGAACAAATAAACTACTAAGTCACTCCCTGTTGGCCTACTCTTGGGAACGAGACAACACAGTGCTCCCTTCTCGAGATTGCTTGTCCTCAAGCAACATCAATCCTGGGTGCTGCAGTATATGCTCTCCCTCCCATGTGGCATCCTCCACTGGAAGTTCCCTCCATCTAACCAAGCACTCCCTGATGACCCTGCTCCTCAATCTGCGCTCTCTCTGCTCGAGCACCTCCTCTGATACTAGCTACAACTGACCTCCTCATCCAAAGGTGGCAACTCTTCTGAAATGTCGACTTGCTATCCCACTGCCTTTTCAAGGCAAGAAACGTGAAAGACGTTGTGGATCTTGCTACCCTCCGGTAGCTCTAGCTCATATGCCACCTCGCCTACCCTCCTGATGACTCTGTATGGTCCATAAAACCTAGGCTTCAGTTTCTCTGCCTCACTCCTCTTCAAGGAGGACTGTCTGTATGGTTGTAACTGAAGAAAAACCAAGTCCCCCACCTCGAAACTGCGCTCTATCCTCTACATGTTTGCATAGATCTTCTACTGGTTCTGAGTTGCCTGTAAGTTCTCTTTCACTGCCCGTAGGATCCTCTGACTCTCCTCAACCCAGTCTTTGGCCCCTGAAACCCTATCCTCCCCAAACACAGTGTCCACAAATGAGGGTGCATCGTATCCATACAATGCTCTAAATAGTGACATCCTGATAGACATATGGTAAGTTGTGTTGTAACAATACTCACCCATGTGCAACCATCTCACCCATGTGCGTTGTTGCCCCCCCACATAGTTTCTCAAAACCCCTCCAGCAATTTGTTGACAATCTCTGTCTGTCCATCTATCTATGGGTGGTAACTGGTACTCATGGCTAGCTCTGTGCCCACCAACCGAAAGAGCTCCTACCAAAACGCGTTGATGAAGCGCCCATCTCTATCACTGACTATTCTGCCTCGGTAAACCATGCAACCGGAAAACTTCTCTGAAAAATAGCTTTGCTACCTATATGGCCTTGTAGTTTGTGGGTATGGCAAAGAAGTGTGCAAATTTGGTTAGTCTGTCGACCACCACAAATATACAGTCCTTGCCCTGTACTCGAGGAAGTCATGTAATGAAATCCATAGAAATGCTCTCCCATTTCTACTTTGGAATGGGTAGAGGCTATAGTAACCCCGTGGGGTGTGTCTGCTTAGACTTGTTCTGCTGACAAGTCGTGCACACCTGGATGTGTTTCAGTACATCATCCTTGAGACCCTTCCATGAGAATCTCTCACTGATCTGCATGTAGGTCTTGAAGTACCCCTGATGCCCAGCTCCAGGCGAATCGTGACACACCTTCAGAATCTTCCCTTTCAAGGTAGATTCTAGAACCAAGTAGATCCGGTCCTTGTAGAAAATAACATCGTCTAGTACATTGTATCTATCTTCAACCACCTGTCCATCCATCACCTCGCAAGTAAATTTGTTTTTGGAGTACTCCACCAACAAATGTGCTTTCCATTCTGTGCAAATATCCATCATCGAACACCCTGTTGGCCTCTTGGACAAGGCATCCACTACGACGTTCTTCTTTCCCTTAACATACTCAATGTCAAAGTTAAAGGCTTGGATCTTCGAGACCCACTTCTGGTGTCTCTCACTGAGGTCTTTCTGATACAGGAAATACTTGAGACTGTTCTGATCAATCTTCACTACAAATCTACTACCTACCAGATACTGCCTGAATTTGGTTATGGCATGCATGATTGCTAGCATTTCCTTGTCGTAAATAGAGTAGTGTCTCTCTGACTCGTTGAGATTCCTGCTCTTGAACACAATGGTATGGCCTCCCTGCAACAAAAATGCTCCAATCCCCACCCTTGATGCGTCGCACTCTAAGACAAACGGACGAGAGAAATACGGCAGGGCTAGAACAGGGCATGTGCTCATAACCTCCTTCAATTTCTCAAATGTTTGTTGTATCTCCTCTGTCCAATGAAAAGAACCCTTCTTAGTCAGATATGTGAGCGGTGCTCCCAACTGTGAAAGGCCCCTGACAAACCACCTGTAGTGACTGCATAATGGCCCCTTCAACTCCGCAAGGTTCTTGGGTGTTGACCAATCCAGAATGGCCCTGATCTTTTCCTGATGAACCTGTACTCCCTACTCACTGATGATATGCCCCAAATGTTGGAAAAACAGGACCGTGGAGCAATAAAATAAAACAAATACAGAAACAAAACACAGAAGATACACAATACAATAGAGACACAGATTTATGTGGTTCACCTTGTGTGGGCTACGTCCACTAGAGAAATTGCCAGGTCCTTCCTTTATTATTATCCAGCATATGAAAGGATACAACCTACAGCAAACCCGCTGTAACTTCCTCTTCTTTCTCTCACAGTCTTCTATATCATAATACAATATTCGCCATCCACCATAGCCGCAATACATTTCCCTCATAAAAGAGGGTTGCCTTCTAGGGCAAAAAACCCTAACATAATCTCTACCATTAGATCTGCGACCTTATAATGCACGGTCCAGATTTACAATGAAATTACAATACACATTTACAAGGCAATTTTTCCTTCGGGGGCTTCGCCCCCGAACCCCCGCTTTCCCCCAGCCGGGATAGCCCCCCTCTGCACTCCCCCGCGTGGAAGAGTGTACATACTTCTGGGGTGTAAATACTTCATGGGGTATAAACACGACTGAAAGTAAAAGACCTTT
>JASDQU010102600.1:570116-591737 GCA_032191745.1 Picea mariana | reverse complement strand
AAGTGAAGTGATGAGTGTATTATAATTCAAAGTGAATACAAAATAAATTATTTCAATAATAATTTTAATGGAGAAATTAGAAGTGGACCCAACCTTAAAATAAGGAAAGTGGGGCCAAGTGACCTAGAATATGTTTTTAAGGAAGCTACTTGGAGAGTATAAATAAGAGGCAAGGATATCTCATTTGAATCACACTTGAGAATATTGAATATATATAGGTGTATTAGGTTTACAAATGATATCTAAGCTGAAATTATAAGGAAAGTGAAGAAAATAAGGCCGAAATGCAAGGAAGGATAATTCTTTTGATGGTGCTTTCTAAGGTATGTTATTTTCAGGTCATCTCACCATTTTCGCTATAACTTTTTTTCTATAATGAGTCAGATCCTTAAATTTCTATGAAAGTGAGAAAACATATCCAAGTATCGATGGTTCAAAATTCAGCTTGTGGGTCATTGTATTTTTGGAGTTACACTCTGTGGAAAATAGGGTTTGGGGCCAGTCCCGAAACTAGTCAAAATTGGGTGTTTCGGGTAAAAACGTCATAAATTATTCATAAAAGATCCAAATTCAGTGAGACCAAATGTGTTGGTTAGGGTAAAATATTTAGTATGTTGTGTAACATTTTTAGGTCATGTAATCAAATATTTTGTGCGGGGAACGCTCTACAAGGTCGCTATCTAGAATAAGCCAGAATTCCGCAAGGTATGCCATTTTTGCTATAACTCCTTTTCTGAGAGGTTCCAAGTAGTGCCACTTGGAGGAATTGCATAAAAAACACTAAAGAACATTGTGTATCAGTCTCAGATCTTTATACATTACAGATTCAAAGTTATGATTACTTCAAGTTAGGGTTGTTGACTAATCCAAAACTAGGCATGTGAGACTAAAGAAAAGTTTGATGAAAATGCTAGTCTCTTGCTATTAAAGTTAAGGAAGTTTTGTAGGAATGTGATCAGATACACCAGGTCTATTACAGAGCTACAAATCAGATTTTGATGATGAAATTGATGAGGGATTTTGGTTGAGGTTGGTGCATGGTTGATGCACTTGTTTATGGTACAGGTTGGTGGATGGTTGATGCACTTGTTTATGGTACAGGTTGATTACAGGTTGGTGCATGGTTGATGCACTTGTTTATGGTACAGTTTGATTACAGGTTGATGCATGGTTGATGCATGGTTCATATTTATTGGTACAGGTTTACAACGATATATCTCANTAGCCGAAGAACATAGGGGTTTGTAGCCACCTTCCGGTTGTAGCCAGAGAATTGGGGAGTTGGAGCTTCCCTCAGGTTGTAGCCTGAGAAACTAGGGGGTTGGAGCCTCCTTCTAGTTGCAGCTGGAAAACAAAGGAATTTGGTGCTTCCAATGAATGTAATTCTTCAAGACATATAATAAAAATCATTCCGTGGTTTTCTCCCGATTTGGGTTTCCACGTAAAACACTGGTGTACTATGCATGTGTGTGATTGTTTATTTATTACTGCTCATTATTGGATAATAATTCTACATTGATATAACATTTGAAGAAAAAGGATTATAATTATGTTATTACTGATTCACCCCCCCTCTCAATAATCCAACAATTTGAAATATCCGAAGTCTGGAGACCCGAAGGAGATCTCGACTATCGATCTAATGTCGAGTGTACTCTCAACCATTGATCAAAATACAATGGAAGGATAGCGTAAGCATAATAGTCGAAGTCCCGAAGTGGACACGAGTCATCCGATCAGAAGATCACTTCAGGTGCATTCTTAACCATTGATCATATTACAGGTCCAAGGATCGAATCTGACCATTGATTTGGTTCCGCAAAGTAAACATGAACCGTTTGATCTATTCATCACTATCCGCTCTGACAGATTTTACATGTTGCAAGTCTCGAAGACCCTTAGGGAGAAGTCCCGAAGTCCTGAAAATCATCCATCTCATCAAGATATTGATTCGTGACTGTTGAATTGATAAGTGCTCAAGTGCTCGTCTCACCTCATGTGAGGTCACCACCATTGGTCATATGGTAAAGAGATTTAAAAGGGAAGAATGTAATGCATTGCTTAAATTGATAAGCCTGTGGTTCTACACCTATGATCATATGAACATGGTTTGAAGGAAGCGTCGATTTCTGTAATCACAGAGACAAAGGAAATCGATCCATACCTATGATTGGTTTATGAAAGTAAAGGGCATGCTAGGTGTAACATTGAAGACCCAGAATAATCATCTCTTGTGGTCCCAAAAGTTGTTGTAAATAAACAAGTTAGTTATAACATGTTGCACAAGTTGTCTCAATAAATTAAACAAGTTTTGACCATAAGAAACTATAAATACAACCATGATTGGTTCACTGGATGGTGTGCTTGTGGAAGAAGAAGGGCTTGTGGAAAATGGAGGCTCACTGAGGAAGAGCATCCTGCAGATAAAAATGAATGGGATACGGACCTGAGGGTTGTGCGAATATTAGAGAGAAGACGAAGTGAAGAAGGCACAAATATCAGAGGAAAGATGAAGTGAAGAAGGTTTCAGAGAGAAGATGAAGTGCAATGATGAGTGTTGATGGTATATCTCTGATCATGAAACATAATTGATTCAATAATGGATCACTACTACTAGAGTTGGTTGAGCTACTATATCAACTCTAGTTGGATAGACTGCGTTCTATCAATAGGCTGGGTCTTGTGACAAGATGGGTCTTTCTTGAGAGTTGGTACTCTCCGAGGAGTTGGTGTTCCTTACTTTAGTTGGTGTTGATACAAAATAGTTGGTGTTGGGAAAATTCTTATTACTATATTCACATATATATACATATCAATTATACAAAATATTACACAAACATCTGGTATATCTTATCCATTGTGATTATGATTTAATTGTTCTTAATCTGTTCAATTATGTTTTAACTGCTAACTTGTATAAAGAGGAAAAGTTAGAAAAGTCCACACACTAATTCACCCCCCCCCCGCTTAGTGTGGGTGGTGTGTTCAACAATTGGTATTAAATCTAGTTCCTTCGGCATATTTTAACCATTGGAAGGTAGATCCTAAAGAAATGGGTGGACATATGGTTCTCTCTGCAATTGAAGCTCCCTTATTTGACAAAACAAATTATTCTTAATGGAGAGAAAATATGAAACAATATTTGATGTCAAGAGGATATGAATTTTGGAATTCAATAGTAAGCAAGCCCTGGGAATTAACTACCTCAAAGAATCTATCCAAGATTATAGTCCAAAGAAAAGCAAGGAAGAACACTGAAGTGGCATTGAAGATTCTTCTCAATGGATTATCAGATATAGTCAAGGCAAGCATATGACTATGCACATCTGCCAAGGACTTATGAATGAATTTAGAGGAGATGTATCAAACCAAAAGACAAGACACAAAATGCATTCCTATCAAGGATGAAGAGGAAGACTCAACCATCAATAAAGGTAAAAAATATCCACAATATTTTGATTGCAATAATGCTGATATTTAATCCTCCTCTGCAAGTAAATAAGAAGACTCAGATACAATAAAAGAATGTTTTGTTAGCATTTATTGCATGAAAGAAGTAGAAGAAGAACTATCAAAGCCCAAACAAAAGGTTGATTGGAGTCTCTATGAATATTGATATGACCATAATGATTCAGACTATAACTATCTTCATGACTACACTAAAGAATTTATTGAAAAGAGTCAAAGGAATATCTTGGAAATAAAGGAAATGCTCAAGGACAATGAAAATATAGTATATGAGCAGGATAATCAGTTAGAAGAAAAAGAAGAGGAGATCAATAAGGTGAAGAAATAAATTAGTCAAGTAAAATAAAAGAAGAAGGAATATAATGAACTTAGCAATCAAAGGCATATCCTAAAAATAAAATAAAATATCAAAGACAATGAAGAAATCATATCTGAGCAAAAGATTTAGTTGGAGAACAAAGAAGAAGACATCAAAATATTGAAAACAAAAGTTACTAATCTAACAAAAGAAAAGGAAGAGGAGACTGAGAGACTGAAAAATGAAATCAGTCAAGCAAAAGAAGAAAAGAAGGAAGAGTATGAGCCAAGCAAAAACCTTGCAAAACTAAAAGAACTAAGGGAAAGCTATGTCAATCTTAAAATCCAACTTGAATAAGCCAAAAGGAGAGAGGAGGTAGTGAGGAACCAATTGAACAAAAAGGAAGAATCCTGTCATGAGATGGAAGACAAAGTTGTGAATCTTAGAAAGAAGGTTGAGAATTCAAACACTCAAATCAAGTTTTTGAACAACTCCATGACCCTGAATGAGATATTGGATAGTCAGAGATCCCCAAAAGACAAATCTGTTCTTGGATACAATAAGGAAGAAATCAGTACTCCTAAGAAACATGATGCAGGTCCTTCATTTGTAAAAGGTGAAAATGGGCCTGACACAGGTCCTTCATTTGTAAAGGATGAAGATAGGTCTGACAAAGCTCCTTCACTTGTAAAAAGTGAAAGTAGGTATGACTTAGGTTCTTCATGTTCAAGAAATAAAAGCAACACTACAAAATTTAGAAGATCAGATCATGGAAGACATCCAGAAGCTACTCATATGCCTCAAAAAAAGTTTAGAAGAGAGACAACTTCATGGATGAATCAAAGAAGGTATGAGATTTTTTTTAATGGTTATTGTTTTTCTTGTAATGAATATGTTCATAAAGCCTTGGATTGTAGGCATCATGGAAGAAAACAAGTTGGTAGGTTAAACAACAGTATAAGATGTTGGAACTACAATCATGTTGGACATATTGTTGCACATTGTTGCACTATGAGATGCTATAGTTGTGGTGGATATGGCCACAAAGCCAATCACTGTTGGAACTCAAGAAAGAAGTCAATGAGAAATGCTTCATACAACACAACAAAAGGAGTAAATGAAACATGGAAGAAAAATGAAGTTGCAGTAATAGAAGATTGGAGAACAAAGTTCAAGAAATCATGACACTCACAGATGTGGATAGCAAAGACTGAACAAGTGAACAAGAGTGAAGTTAATTGCTGCAAAAAGAATTGCAGTCATGTGACAAGCATAGTATAAAATTTCCCAGACAACTTAAGAGCAATGTACAGTAAAGAAGCATCTTGGATAAATATGGATACATCTGGTTAGAGATCGATGAGAATCAATAGGTAGATCCAAGGGTTATTTGAATAATATGATCTATAATTGCGTAGTGTTCCAGTAGGACAACGACATCCGCAGAAGCAACATTCTAATGTAGAAAATGATGTACATGACATCCTATATAGATAACAAGAGGAGAGACCCTGTCAGAAAAAACTACCCTTTTAGAAGCAAAGGGGGAGAACTGTCAGTAAAAACTTAGGGGAAGTATTTTGGTTGGTAAATAAGAAAGAAATTAGATTAATTTTTGAAAAGACTTGATCACTACAAAAAAAATTGGTATTGAGAAGACTACTCATTTGAAACAAAAAAATCCCAATCAACTGAGATAAGAAGTTAGTAAATTAACAGGGGAAGAAACCTTGTTAGGAAGAGATACCTTTTTAGAAACAAAGGGGGAGAGCAGTCAGAAACAGAGAGAGAGCATATTGACAGGGGGAGTCATTCAGTTATGACAAGAAAAGGATGATTGTAGGAAGAGTTACCCAAGTTCAGATTCTGGTCAGTAACATATAGAGCTTTACCATAGGAGGAAAAACCTTTTTCCATTGATGTCAAAGGGGGAGAGAAAAAATCATACGAAGAAAGCATCATCACAGGGGGATTTTTGTATATGAAGTTAGTGAGTTTCCCTCAATGACAAAGGGGGAGATTGTTGGAAATATTGTCATTATTTTCATTTATGTCAACAATCGATGTGATTATTTGTTGTTATGATGAATTATCATTACTATAGATGATATTATCATTGATTTCAACAATATATCAGTTAGCAGATATCAAACAATATGCAGAAGATCAAAAGCGTAAGCTCAGAAGGAAGAGTGCATTGCATAGTATATCAGTTAGTAGAAGAAGCGAACAATATGAAGCAATTCGTGATTATTTTTTATCATGATAGGATCAACAATGTTCCTATGACAAAATCTCAGGAGGGTTATCAAATGCAAAGATCAAAGATCGAAAGGAAAATCGTAAGATCAGAGTGAGAAGCCTCAACAGCCATCCGATCAGAGTGAGAAGCCTCAACAGCCGTCCGATCAACAAATTGACCATGTTGACCATCTCATATTATGGACGTCGATCATATGAGTGACTGTGGGCTTGAGGAGCATTGGAGGATCGTGACCATCAGATTTGCAAACTAGATCAACAACAGAGGAGAATTGCAGAGATCAGAAGGAGAATTAAATGGCTCGCTAGTTCCAATCCCGCAATTGGTCTAGATCGTCAGATCTCATAGACTCGAATATCGATGACTGCAGTTGATCCAACAAACGATCATATTAAGTCATTTTGAGTTGTGGTCATCGGATGTGCAATCACCATATCAATGACAGGGATAGATTGCGGAGATCGAAAGGAGAATTAAATATCGCACTAGTTCCAATCCCGCAATTAGTTAGGACTTTCCGATCTTATAGCTTCGAATATCGAGGATTGTGGTTGACTCACCAACAATGCACAACTTCAAATTGTGGGGTTTGGGTGTTGAGTTAAATCACTCGCAAGTTGTGGTTCCACAATCATTGTTGACCGTTAATATGCTTTGAAGAGTCCACATCGACCGTTGGATCACTTTTGAGTGGAAGGATAGGATAAGCATAAAGGATGAGTTCTCGATTATTTGAATACCCGTCAACCATCGGATCAAACCCAAATTTCCGTTAGCCGTTAGATCATTCTCAAGTGGAAGGATAGGATAAGGGAGGTAAGATTTGAGATCTCATTTATGCGAATTTTCGTCAGCCGTTGGATCATTCTAAGTGGAAGGATAGGATAAGCCAGAAGAGAAGCACCATAGATAGATCGAGCCATCGATATAAGAACATGATCGATGAACAACGTTTAGTTTGGGTCTAAAGTTGCAAGGAGGTTATTCTCTAGAGAAATCTCACTTCAAGAATTTAGTTTGAGATTTGAAATATCTGAAGCCCAGAAATCCGAAATGAATAAGGACCATCGGATTTGGAGAGAATACGATGACCGTTAGATCAGGCAAACCATGTCAAGAGACCACGTTAGCATGGACATGTGGCAGATCATGTTAGCAGACCACGTTTACAAGGGCATGTGGCAGACCATGTCAGCATGGACATGTGGCAGACCACATCAGAAGATTGTGTCAACAAGTACACATGGCATAATCAGATGATGACAAGTGTCAAGATGAAATTGGCTCATGCCATGTCAACAAGTGATGTAAGCAAGTGACATCACTTTGGGAGATTTTCTTTAAGAGTTTTACCACCAAGAAATTTCAAAAGCCCCAAATTCCCAAAGGACGAAGGTCTGAAGTCACTCTCAGCCATCGATTTGAGATACCCTTCGGATACTATTCTGACTGTTAGATCAAGGAGATGAACATGTGCCACATGAGGAGATCCACGTCAACAAGAATACATCATCAAGGACAAATGGAACAGTCAGAGAATGACAAGTGTCAAGATGAATCGACATTTTAGGTATGTGCAAATCATGAATGAGAGTGACACGTGGCAACTACTCATCTCGTGACATGCCATCAAGTGATGTAAGCAAGCTATGTCACTACGGGAGTTTTTCTTCGGGATTTTTACCACCAGCACTTGCCCAAAGTCCCAAAGTCCCGAATGCCAAAGTATCGAAGTGGACACGAGATGTCTGATCTAAAGATCACTTTGGGATAATTCTTGACCGTTGATCTACTACAATGGAAGGATAATATAAGTGGAAGTATTAATTGATAGCAAGCGGTTTCCACCACTTATGAATTACTTAGCAGTTGATCACTCTAGAGGAAAGAAGGGGTTGAGATTTGAAATCTTCGAAGTCCGGAGACCCAAAGGAGATATTGACCGTTGATCCGAAAGGGACACATGTCAGTGGATTGATATCTCCAGAAGGTTGACGTACAGAGGAAAGAAGGGGTTGAGATTTTAAATCTCTGAAGTTCAGAGACCTGAATGATATCTCGATCGTTGATCGAATGTTGGGTGTACTCTCCACCTTTAATCAAAATATAGTGGAAGGATAGCATAAGAATAATAGCCGAAGTCCCAAAGTGGAAATGAGTCATCTAATCAGAATATCACTTCGGGTGCATTCTTAACCATTGATCATAATATAGGTCCAAGGATAGAATCTGACCATTGATCTAGTTCCGCGAAGTATACATGAACCATCCGATCTATTCGGAAAAATATGCTCCAAGATATTTGACATGTTGCAAGTCTCAAAGACCCGAAGGGTGAAGTCCTGAAGTCTCAACAATCGTCCATCTCAATGGGAGATTGAATCATGACCATTGAATTAATAAGCAATCAAGCACTCATCTAGCCTCACGTGAGGTCACCGCCATTAGTCATATGGTAAAGATATTTAAAAGGGAAAAATGTAATGTGTCGCTTAAATTGATAAGCATGTGGTTCTACGCCTATGATCATATGAACATGGTTTGAAGGAAGCGTCGATTTCTGTAATCACATAGACGAAGGAAATCGATCCATACATGTGATCAATTTATGAAAGTAAAGGGGATGCCAGGTGTAACGTTGAAGAACCAGAATGATGATCTCCGGTGGTCCCAAAAGTCATTGTAAATAAACAAGTTACTTATAACTTGTTGCGCAAGTCAGATCAATAACTTAAACAAGTTTTGAGCATAAGAAACTATAAATACAACCATGATTGGTTCAGTGGATGTTGTGGTTGTTAAAGTAGATGGGCTTGTGGAAAAGGTAGGCTCACTGAGGAAGAGCGGCCTTGATGGGTGTTATATATGCACTAAAAACACAGTAAAAACCCTTGATTAAATTATCAACCTGGGGTAAGTAAACTTAGAGTTGTAGCAAAACATATGCCAAAGGCAGACGGTTGGTAGGAGTATAGTCTAACTAAGGAAGGAAGCTATCTGAGGCTAATCTACTCAATCAAAGCCATCTAATGAGAAAACACTACTAAGAAAAATGAAACTAGGTAACCGAAGTACTTTTGGGACAATGATCGATGGATGGTTCCTAAGAAAGCAAGTAAAACCCTACGTAAAGCAAACTAGTTCAACAATAAGCAAAAGCAAACTACTAAGCATAATAAGCAAATTTCAAAAGCAAACTTCTTTAACTTGCCAACCTACATTCAATGAGCAACTACCCTATGAAAGAAAATAAATAAGCAAGTAAGAAAAAGCACCTATCTAACCTATTAAAGCAAATAGACAAGTAAGCAAAGACACCTAACTAACCTACTAAAGCAAAAGACAAGTAAGCAAAGACAAGTAAGCAAAGACAACTAACTACTGCAAGTAAAAATTCTCATTGATCAACTATCTAGCCTAAGAGGCAAGTAAACTAAATGCCTAATGCAAAACTATTTCTAATGCGTGAAAGGAAATCTAAATGCTCAATGAAATGCATGAAAGGAAATCTATTCTATTGAAAGCAAGAAGAACTATCAACTAATTCTTGATCTATAATAAGCAAACTGTCATCTAATCTATCAAAGCAAAGTCTATCTATCTGACAACAACAATGGAACTTTATTCTAATTTATGAAAGCGAGAAACTATATCTATGAAAGCAGGAAAACTATTTCTTTTAACCTATGACAACTCAAATACAATGATGGTGGTTGTGTGAATGTCTCCAGGGTCGGACGATATATCGATGACACTTAACAACAAAGGACAACTCAAGTGGCATAAGCTCAACACTAATTTCAATGGCAAAATGAAAAGTATGGATTAAACAATCCAAGGAGAGATTAGCCACGATAGAAAGAATGTTAAATACCCTGTATATTCATGTATAAACCATTAACATCATAACAAGATCATCATTATACTTCTACAATATGTAAGCAAAATTAGATTTAACCATTAACTAAGAAATGTAATTGCATTTTAATTCTAGGAAAGGAAATTGCGTAAAATGAAACTATGCTATGTCTATTCTAATATTCAAACTACAATAAGGAAATGATTAACTATTCAAACTGAAATGAAATCTATACATCCATCAAAATCCCTATCAAAGAAAACCCAAGTAAAAACTCTATTCCATTCTAATTAAAACTCCGTTTTAAACTCTAACTAATCTATTTCAGCATACATAAATTCTAATCTATTATTTAATCACATGGGGGTTAGTGGCTTAAGCTTAAGCTTATCTATACTAACTAAGAACTAATTGCATACTAACAAAACTCTTTCATATTAACCTACAAAAGGAAACTAATACAATTAAATTATAACATCAATTTATACAATGAGAAAACGAAATGACAATTCATGTACAGGAAAAGAAGTAAAAATACATCTGCGCTATTTAATTCACAAGTAAATACATAGGATGGTTACCCAGACTGCTGGTGGGCCCCCCAATAGTCGTGGTTACTTTTCAAAGGCACACCACGAACTTCAACACAACGTTTTCACCATTAACACTTAAAAACACAGTTTTACACAATTCTGGCAAAACAAAAATGGCAAAACAAAGCCAAAATCGTATTTGCCTCTAACCCACTAATTCTTCTACTTCTTAACAATATTATGATCATCCTAGCAGTATTTATAATGTTTACATGCCAAGTGGTCGACCACAGGAGGTTCAAACCACTTCTAAAATTGGTAAATTTCATTAATGGTGCCCTAACTATTGAAACAGAGCAAGCCAATAATCACCTTCTTTGGAAAACTTAAATCGAGTTGTCTTGAGCCTAATAGCTGGAGGGGGTGATCATGAAGAAAAACCATGTGCCCGATTTGTCCATCACTGGCCGCCAATGCCATAACCGCCAACTTGCCTTGCATTTTTGTGTAATACTGGGTGCCGAAACGAGTGTCGGATAGAGTACCAGAACGAGTGTCGGATCAAGTGCCGGAACTAGAAACATGGTGTGTTTTTCCCTGTAATAGCAGAAAAACATGAATTAACTCTTGGAAATCATAGAACATGATGAATTACACTTGATTTAATCATTAAACATGAATTACACATACCTTATGTCGATCATACCATTTTATCATCAAATTATCCAAAAAGATCCTTCAAAAGATGAAAAACACATATATACATATGGAAAAAGTGTATAATAACCATCATGAAAATGATCATATATTGGGCCCAACATTACCCCCACACCTAATATTTTGTAGGTCCCACTGCAAAAAAAAAGAAATTGCCCTTTATGACTAAACTTGCGAAGGAGGGGGTGGATTAGATTTAGAAGCTTCTCCCTCTTGCCCGGGGGATTTTGAATTAGGATTTTTGTGATGTTTCAATTGCATCCAGAGATTATTATTGGTGGTAGTTAATATCATCAACCTAACGTTGTAGAGAATTCATCTTGGGTTGTAGGACAACCATTATCATGGCGTAAATGACAACTCAGTGTTTCATGCTCTCTAAGTTTGCACTTGAGGGTTTGGAGTTTTGGGAGGCTGTCGATGACATGTAAGGAATACTTGAGATGTATACTATACCCTTGATCCTTTAAACCATGCAAAACAACAATTTTACCTCTACAAAGTTAGTTCCAAAAGTGACTTCCCATAAGCGCAACAATTCTGGCCTGGCGGACTTGTGAAAAGTAGGTATCAATGTGACACCTATAACTACAATACAATAAAACCTGTGTAAACACGGAGAGATTTTTTTGTTTTTGAATATGTTCTTGAAACAAAACTCTCTTGGTTTTCAAAAATGCACTTTCAGTTGTTAGGAAATCACGAAAATAAAACATGTATAAAATAGGAAAAATAGAGTATTTTATTTCCTGAAAAACTAGGCCTCTAAGAGAATTGAATATATACAAAACCATAATATATATTTAGAAACTGAGAGAGGTTATTGTTTTTCAATATTTCCTTGTTAAAAACCTCTTTTTTTTTTCAAAACTTCACTTCCAGTTGCTAGGAAAACACGAAACAAAAATATGACTAAAACAGGAAAAACAAAGTGTTTTATTTTCTGAAATTATAGGCCTCTAAGATGATAGAATATATCGCAAACCATAAAGTATATTACAAAAATGAGAGAGGTTATTGTGTTTTGGTATTTTATGAACAAAAAACTCCTACAGGTTTCAATAGTACTTTCTCATTGGCTCAAAATCTCAGCTTGAAGTTGGTTACTCAAAACTTGCAGAAGCACAACGTGGTCTTTGAGAGGGATTGTGGAGGCCTTCCAGGAGGATTTTTGGGATGAGAGTGGTATGGTTGGAAATTTTATAATGACTGATACACAATGGAACCATCAATCACTGCAAATTCCTTCTCCAACCCTCTAAAAAACTGTCTTGAATTCAAACTGTCCAAATGTGCAGAAAACCCTCCTATAGCGATTGTATTTGGGGAATTTCTCTCAAATGATAAAACATGTGCATAAAATGAAGGAATTTTTTGTTTATTGGTATATGATTGACAAAAACCTCTTTCACTTTAGTCAAATTCATATTCCTTAATTCATAAACCAATTTCGAAGTAGAACTTTGATGAAGACAATTATCTGAAAATTTATGACAAGGAATGATGATATGACCACGATGAATATTTATGACCTTGGATGAGTGGAGGGAGTAGTATTGACACCTAGACACATCAATGACAATTTTACAACCAATATATGTCAAATTATATTTGATAATTTTATTTTGAAAATATAACAATTTGACCTAATAACCCTATTAATCACATGAAAGATCATTGGTGACTGGCAAAACTGATGAATACTAACAAAAGGCTTGGTTTGTACTGGTAGGCATGGTGAATTAGAAGAATTTTTGTTTCATTTCATTGATCTGTAACAATTCAAACAACTGTTCCTCTTTTCATAAGCTTGTAATACATATGGTCGTAAGTATTTAGCAGTTGTTATTGCTTTGTATTTGTCACAAAGAGTAGTTAAGTACAAAAAAATGTACATCAAGCTTATAACACACATAATGATGTCAACAGTATATAATTTAGAATACTAATAAAAACAACTGCTGATATAATATCCCAAAGCATTGTAAAAACACAGTATGACAAAATTTTGATAGAAATCCTACTTCCTCTTCTCATGGGTTTGCTATACAAATGGGCAATGCTTAGCATTTTTAGCTCAAGAAAACTCCCCCAGACCGAATATATGGCACGTCCTCGTGCCATGAATTAGAAATAGGCTTCTTGGTCTTTTTTCCTGATGAGGCTGTAGGGATATTAACAAGTTTCTCCGATAAAGGAATAGCTTGAGCATGAGGGTTTGGGTGGAGTAACAGTCCCTAGATCAAGAGTCTTCTTGCTAGTCTTGATTGTAAAACGAGGGTTTGCAAATTGGTAAATGAACTCATCCCATGTTTTATCCTGTTTTTTCAACTCAACTAAGACAAGTAGTTTGATAAGGCCATTTTGAAATAGGTTTTTATAGGGATTGGTTACATCCTTCCTCACTTGGGAAGACATCTTCTCTAGACTCTTCAAGAGGTAAAAGGGAAAGTTACAATGGCTTATTAAACTGAAAGTGAGCTAATAATCGAAATTGACAGACTTTAAAGACGAAATATCTACCTTCACATGTAATCAAGCCGGTGATGACTATGAGGGTTGATTAGCTCCTCTTTTATCCACTCCTTGGAGTATCCCTTAGCTCCAGAGATGTTCTAAAATTTAGTTTTGAAAACCCTGTTATAGCTTGCTCTTGGAAACTGGTGGTGTTTAAATCAATGGTCTCTAACTCTTGGGAGCTTTGTGGCTGAGGCAATTGATTCCTTAGAGGCCACGAACATAGTGAATAGGAGTTGAGGTAGGCTAAGAGTAATGTAATGTCAAACCTACAAGGAACGGCCTGTAACAAATTTAAACCAACAGAGTGGTTTGTTAAGGACATATACAACAAGTTATAGCACACAGGAGTTTAGCACTTCAAAAATAAAATGATTGTTGATATAATAACCTGTATCATGAAAACAATACATGAATTTTTACAAAGATTTACTTCTTCTAGGCAATGCTATCATTTGTAAACTCATGAACCCATCCCCCACACCTAAGTATTGTGACACCTCACAATCAAAAGTATAGGAAACTAGTTAGTATCCCCCAATAGCCAAATATTTATAGTATGTCAAGTGTAAAGATAAAATTTCACAGATTGGCTTGACGAGACAGTTAGAAGATGGCCCCACCTATAGGATAAGATATCCTATATATAAATAAGAAGAGATAGGCAAGAGAGTTTCAATATAGTCTTAGAGTTATTTCCCAATGGCAAGTGTATGAGATTCATTAACCTTAGCTTGAACACACATACTTCATGTTATCTTTGTCTACAAGTAATGCCGTACATCAGGACAAGTTTAAATTTATTATTAATTTTTGGTAGATTACCATCCTCGCTAGCTAGAATGCTCCCACTGCCAGCAAGCCTATTCATTACTCCGACGGGTTTACCTAATCATACTATAGGCCGGTACCCGCTGCCAGCAGACCTGTTCAGTATCCCGGCGGGTTAGCCTCTTAAACCCTCATAGACTGGCCCTCCATCCTTTAATATTTTAGTATAAGATTGTTTATGCAAGAAGATGGGGGAACAACTTTGAAAATAACTTTTTCTTTCTCTTTTTTTCAATTGGAATGGTATTTATGTTAGAGGATGACTTTTCGTTATATTACTTAGTGATTGTCCCAATGTAAGGGGTACTTAAGCGGACGTGGCCTATCTAAATATATGATATAATCAAGCTATTTAGTGTGTAGTGGATGGTACCATTGAGAAAGAACAAAAGGGTATCTCTAGGCATAACTCACTTTCTTCTTTTGTAATTATTTTGATGTTTCCATGACTAACTGCCAATTAGACCTCCTTGTTACTCTTTGATAAAGAAACTTTACTCACTTACTCAGGTTTCTTGGAAAAACTGTACGAGAGACCTCTAGGCTTGATGGTTACGGTATCACTTCCTTATATAGTGGTGAAGATTTTCAAGAGAAACTTCTTTTTAAAATGCCTTAAGAAAAAGAAGATGAAAATCTTTGCAAAAACATGGCTAACTACAACAATTCATTAGTCATTTGATACTTAGCAGATAACAAGGTTCAAGTATAGCAATGTTTTGAAGAAAAATTCTTCTTTTATATCTCCTTAAAACTGTCTAATCCTGGTGAAATAAATACCTACAAAGATCTCTAAAACTGTTTGAAAAAACCACACTCTAAAAACTAATGAGATCAATGAGATCAAGTCATAGGAACGTGTATCTCATAGTTCTCTTATTAAAAGAAAATGTAAAATGAGGCTGCATTAGACTTCTAATCTAAACTAACAACATGCAACTTTTATTTACTATCCTACCCTACCTAAAAAGAAAGGGAAAAATCTTTATTCAAGTGTAAGAACTCTTCCAATGTAACCATGCACAGAGCAAGATAAGAAGCATACTCATATCCATATATGAAAAAGTTACCGCAGTGATTACCTGGATATGAAGAACCAACCAACCTACTTGTTTGGGCATCAGAAGGTGTTGAAGAAGAGAATAGTATTGTGGCTTGATGACCTCTTGAAACCAAATTTCAATGTAATCATGATGTTTATCAACAGTAATTTCTATGCTCTCCTTCATCATGCTATCCATATCCTCTTCTTCTAAATGATTGATTTCTGAAGTACATAAAGGATCTAATGATATGGATGTTGAGAACTCCTCAATCTCAGGTCTTAAATGATTTCTCTCCACTAGGTGTAGTCCATACTTTCTCAGTTTCCTTTGAATTTTAGAAAGGAAAATCATTTTGTAGCTCATAAGACCTTGATTCTTCTAATATTTTCGGAGAGGTAGACAAGTTCTTGGCTATTGTCAAGATGCATTCTTCCTGAACAGAATAAATCCCAACTGCTGTTAGGATTTGAGAAAGTTCCCTTAGGCTAATGGTTTATTTTGAATTCATCTTGTCATTTGATAAAAAATGGTTCACATAAAAATGATGTCCACAAATTTAGGATCTCCTGATGGTGGTAAGAAAACAAAGGTTGCATTGTTTGGTTCTGCGGAAGGCTCGAGTGGTCTTGCCTCCTGTGCCACTATTACTGATGCTTCAATTTATTGTTCTATAGTGCTCCATGTTCTAGTCTCTTTGGGTTGAGATAACTCCTGTTTTTCGGTATCAGTCTGCAGAGTTTATGAGCGGAACGTTCCTTCCCCCAAAGAGATCGGAAGGAACCTTAGTTGAAAGGTCTGATTTTGATTTAATTTATCTACCTTTTGGGTCTCTAGGCCTATTCATGAAAGAGAGTAAAGACAAAAGAGAAAATCTACCATCTGGTTTCTAGGTCTATTTTATGAAAGTAAACAAAAACAAAAAGAAAAACTACCATTAGGTTTGGGGGAACCTACTATAACAGATGCACAGGTTCTTACCTCTCGTCTTAAATTTCCCCCGCCACCAAGCTAATGCTAAGGTCTAAGGATGATCTATTTCCTAACTACTTCTTACTTTGAGACAACTCCCTGGAAATGACGCCAAAAATGATGGGTGTTATATATGCACTAAAAACAAAGTAAAAACCCTCAATTAAATTTTCAACCCATGGTAAGTAAACTTAGAGTTGTAGAAAAATATATGCCAAAGGTAGAAGGTTGGTAGGAGTATAGTCTAACTAAGGAAGACAACTATCTAAGGCTAATCTACTCAAGCAGATCTATCTAATGAGAAAACCCTACTAAGAGAAATGAAACTAGGTAACCTAAGTACTTTTGGGCCAAGGATCGATGGATGGTTCCTAAGAAAGAAAGTAAAACCCTATGTAAAGCAAATTAGTTCAACAATAAGCAAAAACAAACTACTAAGCATAATAAGAAAATGACAAAAGCAAACTTCTTTAACTTGCCAACCTACATTCAATGAGAAACTACCTTATGAAAGCAAATAAATAAGTAAGTAAGAAAAAACACCTATCTAACCTATTAAAGAAAAAAGACAAGTAAGAAAAGACACCTAACTAACCTACTAAAGAAAAAGACAAGTAAGCAAAGACAACTAACTACTGCAAGTAAAAATTCTCATTGAACAACTATCTAGTCTAAGAGGCAAGTGAACTAAATGCCTAATGCAAAACTATTTCTAATGCCTGAAAGGAAATCTAAATGCTCAATTAAATGCATGAAAGGAAATCTATGCTATTGAAAGCAAGAAGAACTATCAACTAATTCTTGATCTATAATAAGCAAACTGTCATGTAATCTATCAAAGCAAAGTCTATCTATCTGAAAGAAACAATGGAACTTTATTATAATATATGAAAGCGAGAAACTATATCTATGAAAGCAGGAAAACTATTTCTCTTAACCTTTGACAACTCAAATACAATGCTAGTGGTTGTGTGAATTTCTCCGGTGTCGGATGATATCTCAATGACACTTAACAACAAAGGACAACTCAAGTGGTATAAGCTCAACACTAATTTCAATGGCAAAATGAAAAGTATGGATTAAACAATCCAAGGAGAGTTTAGCCACGATAGAAAGAATGTTAAATACCTTGTATATTCATGTATAAACCATTAAAATCATAACGAGATCATCATTATACTTCTACAGTATGTAAGAAAAATTAGATTTAACCATTAACTAAGAAATGTAATTGCATTTTAATTCTAGGAAAAGAAATTGCGTAAAATGAAACTATGCTATGTCTATTCTACTATTCAAACTGCAATAAGGAGATGATTAACTATTCAAACTGAAATGAAATCTATACATCCATCAAAATCCCTATCAAAGAAAACCCAAGTAAAAACTCTATTCCATTCTAATTAAAACTCTATTTTAAAATTATGTTTTAAACTCGAACTAATCTATTTCAGCATACATAAATTCTAATCTATTATTTAATCACATGGGGGTTAGTGGATTAAGCTTAATCTTATCTATACTAACTAAGAACTCATTGCATACTAACAAAATTCCTTCATATTAACCTGCAAAAGGAAACTAATACAATTAAATTATAACAACAATTTATACAATGAGAAAACGAAATGACAATTCATGTATAGGAAAAGAAATAAAATTACATCTACGCTATTTAATTCACAAGTAAATACATAGGATGGTTACCTAGACTGCTGGTGGCCCCCCCAGCAGTCATGGTTACTCTTCAAAGGCACACCACGAACTTCAACACAATGATTTCACCATTAAAACTTAAAAACACAGTTTTACACAATTCTGGCAAAACGAAAATGGAAAAACAGAGCCAAAATCGTATTTGCCTCTAACCCACTAATTCTTCTACTTCTTAACAATCTTATGATCATCATAGCAGTATTTATAATGTTTACATGCTAACTGGTCAACCACAGGAGGTTCAAACCACTTCTAAAATTGGTAAATTTCATTAATGGTGCCCTAACTGCTGAAACAGAGCGAGTCGATAATCACCTTCTTTGGAAAATTGAAATCGAGTTGTCTTGAGCTTAATAGCTGGAGGGGGCGATTATGAAGAAAACCCATGTGCCCGATTTGTCCACCACTGGCCACCAATGCCATAACCGCCAACTCGTCTTGCATTTTTGTGCAATATTGGGTGCCAGAACGAGTGTTGGATCGAGTGTCGGAATGAGTGCCGGATCAAGTGTCAAATCAAGTTCCGAAACTAGAAACAGGGTGTGTTTTTCCCTGTAACAGCAGAAAAACATGAATTAACTCTTGGAAATCATAGAACATGATGAATTACACTTGATTTAATCATTAAACATGAATTACATGTACCTTATGCCGATCATACCGTTTTATCATCAAATTCTCCAAAATGATCATTCAAAAGGTGAAAAACACATATATACATATGGAAAAAGTGTATAATAACCATCATGAAAATGATCATATCTTGGGCCCAACAGGCCCGTGGAGGGAAATGAAGGGGATGTGTACTTGAGGTCCATGTGAATATCAGAGAGAAGATGAAGTGAAGAAGGCACATATATCAGAGGAAAGCTGAAGTGAAGAAGACATGATTTTCAGAGAGAAGATGAAGTGCAGTGATGTGTGTTGATGGTATACTTCTTATCATGAAACATAATTGATTCAATAATGGATCACTGCTACTAGAGTTGGTTGAACTACTATATGAAATCTAGTTGGATAGACTGCGTTCTATCAGCAAGCTGGGTCTTGCGGCAAGCTGGGTCTTGCTTGAGAGTTGGTGCTCCTTACTTCAGTTGGTGCTGATACAAAATAGTTTGTGCTGGGAAAATTCATATTACTATATTCACATATATATACATATCAGTTATACAAAAGATTACACAAACATCTGGTATCTCTTGTCCATTGTGATTATGATTTAATTGTTCTTAATCTGTTCAATTATGTTTTAAGTGTTAACTTGTAAAAAGAAGAAAATTTAGAAAATTCCACACACTAATTCACCCCCCCCTCTTTGTGTGAACGGTGTGTTCAACAGATTTTGGATTTATTAATGATTTTGAGAAACAAAATACATTTTAATTTAAAATATTAAATATATTATTTATATTAAATAATTTTAAATAAAT
Organism: Picea mariana; assembly: GCA_032191745.1. Classification (NCBI taxonomy): domain Eukaryota; kingdom Viridiplantae; phylum Streptophyta; class Pinopsida; order Pinales; family Pinaceae; genus Picea; species Picea mariana. Next base: position 572,090 of record JASDQU010102600.1, on the reverse strand, counting down.
GAATAGTTTTCACAATAATTTTAATTATGTCTTCACAATAACATCGACCTTGTCATGTAAGATTTTAACTATAGTACCTTCACTTTAAAACTTATGGACTACTCCAACATAAATCCTTAAAAAAAAAAAAAAGACTTATGCCATTTCTTTTCGATCCAAAAAAATTAAAAAGTATAAGCTTTCTCTTATCAAAGGCATGCCATTCTTTTTCGAACACAAAAAGAAAGCATAAGTTTTCTTTCATCAAAACAACTAATGCTATATGAATCCATGGATCATTTCTTTTGTTATTCACAAAAAACAAAAAGGTAAGATTGAAAGTAACAAATATAAAAAAACATTTATTCTCAAATTCTGAAATAGCAAAAGATAAAATTGAAAGTAACATATATATAGAAAAGTAGGGGAAGCTATTTATAGGTATATATGTTTATTTATTTGAGATTGGATCATTTCTTTTGTGATTCACAAAAACAAAAGGTAAGATTGAAAGTAACAAATATAAAAAAGCATTTATTCTCAAATTCTGAAATAGCAAAAGATAAAATTGAAAGTAACATATATATATAGAAAAGTAGGGGAAGCTATTTATAGGTATATATGTTTATTTATTTGAGATTGGGAAGTTAGTTGTATATTATTTTAGAGTTTGAAAGTATTTTAATATTTTTAAAATATGATTGTATTATTTAAAAAAAAAATATTATCATTATTTTTAAGATTACTAAGAAAATTTTAAATATGATCTTGTGTCCATAATATTTTTAAAAAGTAATATATATAGATTTTGATTTTGTAATTTGGTTTTTTATTTATATAATTTAAATTGCATTTTAATAATAATTATGTGTGTTTTTCATGTTTTTAAATTTTTATAATATCTGAAATTACAACTTACAATATATAAAAATATATTATGGTGAGTGCAAGTTAATGATGATCTCTCATGAAGGGTTAGTGGCAATGCAAACCTTAGAAATACAACAATTTGTTAACTTGGAGGGATTATTCAAGGTAGTTTTACAATGAATTTAAATATGGTGTAAGAAAATGAAACTTAGGAAATTGAATTGCAGGTGTTGAGTACCTTAACAATTAAATTTCTTTCCAAAAAATTGTATACTTGTGCAGTGTATTTTTCAAATTTTTAATATTAACTTAATATTTGTTTTAAATTATCAAAGTCAACATATACTTGAAATTACAACTGTCTTTTGTTTGTGCAAGCTAAGAGGGTCTTAACATGATCAAAAGAATGCTTTTTTTATATATAGTAGGTATTGGTCTCCTCTAGTGCCTCATATAATTCATCCGAGAAATGCTTAAGCCCACAAAAAGTTATAGCACAAATAAGAGATATATGTATTCTAAGATTTTGATATATGTGAAGACAAAAATAGATTAAAAATAGTAAACACTATTATTTTTTTTTTAAATTATATATTTGAAATATGCACAGTCGACTCTATCTATGTCTATAGTTTCATCAACAACTAAATTGTTTAGCATATAGAAAAATAATATCAAAAACACATATATAGAGGGTATTCACAAAAATGGAGGTTTTTTTCAATTTGCAACCTGCATTTGTTATCACAAACCTAAATCAGAGTCAACCAAGTCAACATACGCGTTTTCAATCCCGCCCAAAAAAATTGAATTCAAAACAACATGTGCATGTTCTTAAGAGCACACACATGCTCTAGGAACATGCACACACTCTAGGAACACACACACATTCCTAATAATGTGCACATGCTCTTACAAGTCATTCATCTCTCTCTCTCTCCCCCCCTACATATACCCCTCCTCTCTATCTCCCTCGCATTGTCCCTCTCTACCCCCCTTGTCTGTCTCCCTCTCTCTCCCTCACACTCCTATACATGGCAAGAATTGAACATCACAAGGCATGGAAATACCTATACCTAGAAATTTAGTTGACATGCCTCAGACTTTCACACCAATTCCCTCTCT
>JASDQU010102600.1:550518-568604 GCA_032191745.1 Picea mariana | reverse complement strand
CTCTCTACCCCCATCCTCTCTCTCTCTCTTCCCCTCCCTCCCACTATCTCTCCTCTCTTTCTCTCCTACATCTACCACCTCTTTCTCTCTCTACTTTTTTTTAGTCACACTCTCACTCTCTCTTTGCCACTCTTTCTCTCTCCCTCTCTGACTCCTTCTCTTTTCCCCTATTTCTACCTCCCTCTCTCTTTGTCCATCTAAAAGAGAGGCATGGCTCACATTGAGTAAAGGATACATGCAATAGAGAAATGTAGCCTCGCTTGTAAGGTGAGTGTTAATTTTTTGTTCTTATTCAAATGGAATACTTATATGAGTACTTATATGAACATGAACATGACCTATACCATGAACTAGACCTAGACCCCCCTAGCTCCATCTAGTCCTAGGCATAACCTATAGTCTACCCTTAACACCCTCCACACCCAAGCCCTAAGTGCATTATGCGTATGCCTCTTGTTTAATAATGATATTTTATGGATATGACCATTCACCTATGGCTTAATAATGATTTCACATGGTTTAATGATGATTATGGTACGTTTATTCTTCTTTTTATTTCAATATAAACATAATATTTAAGTGTATTCAATATTATTTATTTGCAATTACTGTTACACATGCACTAGATTATGTATGATGAAACACTTATCTATATGTAATCTCACACACACACACACTCTCTCTCTCTCTCTCTCTACCCCCTGCCTCCCGCCCTCTCTCTACCTCCCTCCCACTATCTCTCATCTCTCTCATACATCTACCATATCTCTCCAACCTCTCTCTCTCTACCCACCCCTCTTGGTCTTCCTCTCCCACCCCCTCACACTCTCAAACAATCCATCTCTACCCCCTTCTCTCTTTACCCCTTGCATCTAGTCCTTTTTCTCTCTCTCCCTGTATCTCCCTCCCTCTCCCCCACTCTCCCCACCTTTCTCTCTTTTCTTCTATCTAACCCCCCTTCCCTCTATCTGCACTCTTCCTCTCACTCTCTCTCTCTACGACCCCTCTCTATATCCATGTCTCTCACTCTTAGACACTCTCTTTGTCTTCCCTTCTCCCCCTATCACACTCTCTTTCTTCCTCTCTCTGCACCCCCCGTCCCTACATCGCAAGGAAAGAAATGGCCTTGACCTAGACATGTCAAGACCTATACCTAGACCTAGACATAGAAATACCTAGACATAGCAATACCTAGACCATGAGCTATACCTATATGATGACCATGATGTATACTGTGACATAGACCTAGAGATAGACCTAGACCATGACCTAGAGCTAGAGCTAGACTTATACCATGACCTAGACCTACACAATGACCATGGCCTATAGCTTGATGTAGACCATGAACTAGACCCCCCTAGCTCCATATAAGCCTAGGAATAACCTAGAGTCAACCCTTAAACCCCTCCACACTTGATCCCTGAGTTCACTATGCATATACCTTTTGTTAAATTCCTCACAACCCTTGCACCCACATAACCCACATATTGGTGCTCTAACCATTGCTCTATGCTTCAAAACACTTTCAATCCAAATCCCTTACGTCCTAGTTTTCCCTATACCCATATACATCTTTATTCATAAATATGCTTGGTCTATAATAAATTCTATATTTGTTGCATTAGGAGCACACACACGTTCTTGTGACTTGAAATCCTTGTAATTATCGCTCATGTATTCCCAGCAGGGACATGTGTGCATTCCTAGAATGCGCACATGCTTTAGTGTGCACATGTTCTAGGAATGCACATGCATTACTCCTGGGAATTTTTGTGTGCCAAGAACACTCCACTACCTCATCTATCAATATTGACAAAGAACTCCTGACATATGCACACAAAATAACACACATAGACATGATTTTCTTATTTTAGTCTTGTTGTTTAAATCATAGACAATTTTGTGCCATTGCAAGACCATTGTGGGAAGAATTGGAAGACAAATTTGTCCAAATGGAATTGGAATTGTTGTTTGTCTCTTCATCGAATTGGAAGACAAAATTTTCCAATTGGAATTTTTAGTTGTGTCTTATTTTGTAATAACAAGAAAAATTTGTCCAATTGGAATTGTTTTTTTTTGTACTGGCGAAATCAACAACTTGGGCGGTTCTCATAGTCACGTGACATAGGGTCGATTCCCGTCTGCTAGCACTATAACCTCCAGGTGCATCGACACATACTGCAAGCATGGGGCACGGGTAAATCGAGGTGAGAGTCGAACTTGAGACCTCCTGTACATATTTCCTTCCATTTACATGGCACTTGCGAGTCAGTCTACACTCCATGTGGGCCTCCAATTGGAATTGTTAGTTGTCTCATTATGTAATACCAAGACAAATTTATGCATTTGGAATTGGAATTGTTAGTTGTGTACTACCAAGAAAAATTTATCCAATTGGAATTGGAATTGTTAGTTTTCTTCTTGTGTAATACCAAGAAAAATTTCTCGAATTCGAATTGGAATTATCAATTGTTTCTTGTTTTGTAATATGAAGAAAAAATTTTCTACTTGGAATTTTAATTGTTAGTTGTGCCGTCTTGTGTAATACCAAGAAAAATTTCTGGTGGGGTTCTTGGAAGCCAATTTTTCTCTTTAAAAATGGGGAACTGATCGATTCGAGAAAGAAGTTCCTCAAGAAAAGAGAAACCAATCGAAAAGGTAGAAGAAGAAAGAGAAAATGAAAAGTTACATATATGAAAGAATAGACTTTTAGAAGAGGGAAATCCAATTTCTAGAGAAATAGATTTAGTTGTTTCTTCTCCTCCATCACCACAAGAAAATCACAAGAGTTCAATAGATACCAATCCATCCAATATTTCATCAAGAAAACTTGTTGTGGATGACTAGAGGATGGAGGATTTTCTTGGAGTTGATTATAAAATGGATAAAATTAGAGAGGAAACTGGTGTAGAACATTATCGTGAAGAATTCCTTTTGGTGCAACCTCTTGTTGGACAGTCAGATGTTTCAGAAACTAGTCAATCCCATGTCCACTCTCCTCCTAAATTTTATCTACTAGTGATTGAAGGGGAAAGAACTACAACATTGTTAACTCTGCAGCAGGGAGGTTAGGAGTGCCAGAATAAGGGTTCATCGTCCCTACCTATATTGAGCACTATGCAGTGAAGAACTCCTAAATGCATTCAAGTTGATAAAAATGGTCTAGCATCACTTGAAGGTAAGTTACCTAACCGTACTATTCGTTATCATTCTTATAAAATCATTAAATAATATTTTGAACCAAAATCCGATGCTGCTAAATGTCAATTATTTTTGGCTTTGTTAAAATCTAAAAGTTTCACTGTTGTTAGGAGAATTGTAGGCATTAAAACAGTCCAAATTTTAGAAACAAGTCATCATATTGTTAGAAACCTTGTAAATTCTTTTCAAAGAGTTGGTAAGAAATCTCATTCTATAGATCACAATGCATCCTGACATGTCTTGTCACAATCAATTGTTAGCAAGATCACAAGAAAACATCATTTACTACAACAAACCTCTTATATCATGGAATGAAATACCAAAATCGTTATAAATTATTTTAATATACGAGATAACCTCGACACAGGTGGCCCAACGGATTTGTGGGCCTTCACTGGTAGGCTACCTTGTTCCGACATGAAGTTAATTGGAGCAATTAAGGGACTAGTACATGATTTCTGGCATGAGAACACTAGGCCTTCTTCCAACCAAAAAATATGTACTAAAATTGAGAAGGGGATCTAGGGACTGTGAACCCCATATTAAACACTTTATTGAAATTACACAATCAAAATTGTATTAGAGATTTAGGATAGTACATAGTGCACTTAACTTGGGCCAAATATATTTCCATAAGTGAAAGCCTTTGTATGTTCTAATAAACACATTTTGTTGTAGATATCACATTGAGTATGGCTATTATTATCACACACATATATATATTGTGTTTTGCATAAAACCATTTTTTAGGAATGCTCAGTTATATTTCCTCTGTCGTCATATAGAGACTTTATTCACAACATCTTCTGTACAAGGCCAAAGGTTTGTACATTTGATCAAAAATATTGCTTATATGGGACATTCCCTAGGTGCGGTGAAATGACATTACTCAGCAATGTCATCCATGTAAGCGATGAGTATGAATTGGGGAGGAAGGAGGTTTCCTTGCAAATCTTTAAATATGTGACATATGATATTGATGGAGGATGGGAAAGAAAAAAGATACAATTGGTGATTTCCCAGGTACGAGTATGTGACTTCATGAAGGTCTTCGTAAAAAATACGCGACAATATGTTCAACATGTGCATGTGGCTCGATGGTAGGATGAGCATTTTAGAATATGCACAGATACATTTCCCATTGGTATTGTGTTATCAATGAATGATTTTGTTGATAACTACACCCTTCAGCTGCAAAATGAGATTCAAATCCAATATTATCACTCAGAGTAGGTCAACATAATGGTCCATATCACATACATCCATGGGGCCTCCAGATAGTAATGAATAAAACAAGTTTATATTGAAGGAGTATCACTTCTACATTAGCGATGATTGGTTCCATGAATCGGCCTACATACAACATTAATTTCAGTTTTTTTACAATCAATTTAAGGAGAGGAACATACAGATGGATAAACATTGGATTTCTTCAGATGGTTGCACAAGTCAGTTAAAATATTCTCGTGTATTTCAATGGTTGTATATCTTGCAAAAAAAACTCAAGGTACCACACATTTGGAACTATTTTGAGTTCGAGCATAGGAAAGGGGAACATGATGGAGCAGGGGCATGCCTGAAAAGAGTGTTACACAACAAATAAATGAAGTTTACAACTACTTTCCTCATCCGAGATGTGAAATACATTATTGAATGGTGTTCTTTAGTAATGGGAGACGGAACAGGAACCCATGAATACCAATTACATAGGAAAGGACATGTACATATATATTTTTGGGAGGTGGTCGATGTAGATCAATCACAGTGGTATGAATGCAAAACAATTTAGGGAACTCATGGATTTCATTCAAATAGAACATCAAACAATGCAATAGTTGAAATATCAAAGATAAAACTCTCTTGATTTTGTGGTCCATGTAGTAGTAATGAATGGGATTATTGTGAATTGACAGACTCAGTTGATAGATGGGATTGTGTATCACTCCCCATTGGTCAATGTATAACTATGGAATTATCCCAGTTAGAGGAGGACTAATTGAGTATTTCATCATGTTATGATCATGTCTCAGATATCATATTATTGGGTTCATTGAAACCTTCTATTAAATTTTGAATAACTAAAATCAATGCTTTATTCTTTGATCATTTAGTGGATTCAGGTACTGGCACTCTATTTTTTTTATGGCACATATATGTAGTGGTTTCCCTAAGAGATAATGAATGGGGCACTAAATATTGGCTGGAACGTTGCTTAGAGGGAAATAATACCCTCATGCGATCAATAAAAGACTCCAAAGGAATTGAATTTATTATTGGGTCAATGGTTATTAAAGGATAATATCTGACACATGATGAAAAAACAAAGAAGAAAGGTGGTTATGTATTTCAAAATTGTTAAGCCCTAAATAGTGGCACATTTTCCCTTAATTGGGGCATATTACATTATTAATGTTATTTTATTTATGTTGGCTTTGGGTCCATTAGCTGTAATTGTACTTCCTAGTCTCCTATATATACTAAGGAGACCTTTTCATTTGGAATCATCTTGTATTTGGAAATTTATGCGGTGTATAAGGAGGTTTCCCCCTTGAAGAGGCTTATTATCTAAAACTCTCTCTTTTTCAAGCCATTGAGTACTTATTTTGAGGTTGTTTTACACTATTTTGATGTTTGGTTCTTAATATTTGGTATCAAAGCTCAAGGTCTTGGGGTTTCCCTGCTACATCTGAGACACCTTGTAATTTTCAATATAACTTTTTTTATATGACTTTTCAGAAGGAACCCCTTGGAGGATATTTATTAGATGGATCAAGGTATGTGGGGTTCCAATTTCAGATCATGAGGCCTTATACGCTCGGAGATATATCCTATGTAATATAAGGTTCTTGAATCTTCCTGAATTTAGCCATCATGGAAATTTTGATATAAAAAAGTTCTGTAACATTTCATATCCTGAAAGCTGAAGGATATTCACATAAATTATCAAGGTAGTTGTGATAAAAAATTTAGTTTTTGGGTCATCCTAATTTTGTAGATACACCTTGTGTATCATAGGGTATATGACTAGTCATATTAACTAGTCTCAAACATGTCTTCTGGGTAAAACAATGATATATTCTTCAGTGAGTATCCAAATTAAGTGAGACCAATTGCATTGGATAGTGGAAGTCTGAATCAAATATTATATATTTTTCTCTTGGCATGCTTTATAAGTACACTCTCCTGGAAGGGACAAAAATCAATAAGGTGTGGGGAATATACCATAACTTCCACTTGGCACATCCAATTTTGATCATACATGTGGCATTGCAGATAAGATGTATTAGAGAACTACAAAAAGAAAGTTTTAGACCTAGAAGGGTCAAAATTTTGGAGATACAGTAGAATAAATATCGTCTATAAGAACCACCTTGAAATCAAGGTTTAAAAGGGATACTTGGACAACATGCCACCAAAAAAGGGAACTTATACACCAAATAAGCCTCCAAACAGTACTACTTGGACACTTGATGAAGGTGAAGAAATGCGCAGGGACATAATGATTTACAAAAGAAGACAGTAACAAAATATGAACTACAAGGGATGATGGATTCAACTGAAGCTAATTTGGAGGTAATAATGGATACTAATATGGATGGTTTAAAAAGGGAGATCACGAAAGGATTGAAAAATTCCCTAATAGAGAGGACACCTGGAAGTGAAAATGTATCCCATGAAATTGATGATGAGGAAATGAGGAAGATGAATCAAGACTAGAGACACTCCAACTTTGGGTTGAAGACCAACCACTTTCCTAAGATAGATATGAGGAAGTTTGATGGAAAGGATACAATCACATGGATACTTCAGATGGAACAATTTTTTGATCTAAATGATGTTCCACATACACAAAAGGTACACATTTCTTCTTTATATTTAGAACCCAATCAATTTGTGTGGTATCGATGGCTTTGTTCTCACAAATCACTTGTCACTTGGATAATTTTCATGGAAGAAATGATATCACACTATGAGGATACAAGGAGCAATACCTTATTTAGCCAATTGATAAATCTCAAGAAAAAAGGTTCAGTTGCGGAGCACATTGAGAACTTCCAAGTATTGAATATAAAGGTAAAGAATATTCCAGATGAGCACATGATTGATTTATTCATAGGAACTTTAAAGGATAACATTCAACATGAGGTTCACCTTTTGGAACCTAAATCATTGGAGAATGCATTCAAGGTGGCAAGAAATGTTCAAAGTAAAAATATGTCTATGGATACTAGAAGGACCACTCCTAACATCTATCGAGAGAATAATTTTCCTTCTTCTAAAATAACTCAACTTACATGGTTGACACCTCAACATTTGGAGGAAAGAAAATAAAAGGGTTTATTCTTTAATTGTGACAACAAGTATAGTAAGGGATATAAGTGTGGTGAGAAGAAATTACTCTACATAGATTGTGAAGAGGAATAAGAACAAGAACAAGAAAAGGAACCATCTCAAGATGAAAACGTAGAAGATATTTCTTCTGAAGAGTTGACTCCCACGATATCATGTAATGCATTGGTTGGAATTAGCACTCCTCAAACCCTCAATATCGAAGGATATATCAAAAAGAAAAAGGTAATAGTCCTAATTGATTCTGGTAGTACTCATAATTTCATTCACTATAAATTAGCCAAATCTCTGAATTGATTTATATATCCAATGCCATAGTTTCAAGTAATGATTGCATATGGAGGAACTATCAATTGCTCAGGAAAATGCAATAAGATCAGTCTTAATATGGGGGAATATGTAATGAATAGTACAATGATTTCTACACCCATGGGTGTTGTTGATGTCGTACTAGGAGTCCAATGGTTACAATCATTGGGAACAATGGCTTTTAATTTTCAAGAACTTTTCATGAAATTTTCATTGGAAGGAAAAGAAATTGAGTTAAGGGGTATCACATGGAAACCTAGTAAGGTGATAATATCTAATGGCATGACAAAATTATTGAAAAATGGGCATCAAGGTGTAAATGTACAACTATGCTCACTAACTATTCAAACATCTAAGCCATATGTTCCTCTAGATCTCCAAGGGATCATTAATAAGCATTCCAAAGTATTTGAATATATTCCCAAAGGTCTTCCACCAACTCGAAATCATGATCATGTCATCCACCTAATTCTTTGGAGTATTCCTCCTAACATCAGGTGTTACAGATACCCTTATGCCCAAAAGAGTGAAATTGAGCATATGGTCAAATAAATGTTAGAGGTTGGCATTATTAGACATATCCAAAGTTATTACTCTGCACTGGTGATAATGGTACTCAAGAAACATGACTCATGGAGCATATGTCCATATTATAGAGAGATCAACAAGATCACTATTAAATATAAGTTTCCCATTCCCATCATTGATGAATTGTTAGATGAACTACATGGAGAATTTTGTTTCACAAAGTTGGATCTCCATTTAGGGTATCATCAGATTAGAATGAAGGAAGCAGATATCGAAAAAACAACATTTCAAACTCATGAAGGCCATTATGAATTTTTGGTCATTCCTTTTGGCCTTACGAATGCACCTTCCACATTCCAAGGGTTGATGAATTCCATTTTAAAGCCCTTCCTTCGAAAATTCATGTTATTATTTTTTAATGATATACTAACCTATATCAAGTCTTGGTAGGATCATGTGCGACATGTTGAAAAGGTGCTACAACTACTAAAGGAGCAACAAATATATGCTAAACCATCCAATTTTTTCTTTGGGGTGAAGGAGGTATAGTATTTGGGTCATATTCTATCTCATGAAGGTGTCAAGGTAGACCCTAACAAGATTAAGGCCATGATGGACGGGCTAGTTCCCAAAACATTGAAGAATCTTAGAGGATTTTTGGGTTTGAAAAGTTAATACCACAAGTTGGTTCAAAACTATGGAAGAATAACAAAACCTTTAACAACATTAACTAAGAAGGATGCATTTTCATGGACTCCAGAGGCAACTGAATATTTTGAACAAATTAAAGAGGCAATGTGCAAAGCTATTGTCTTGACCACACTAGAATCCAAAAAAACCTTTATTGTGGAATGCGATGTGTCGGGAAATGGAATCAGTTTTGTTATAATGGAAGAAGGAAGGCCCCTTTCTTTTGAAAGTCATCCACTCAAGGGAAAGGACTTACACAAACCCATTAATCAGAAGGAAATGATGGAAATACTACATGCATTGAAGAAATGGTGCCCTTACCTAATAGGTAGGAACTTCAAGGTCAAATCAGATCATGATAGTCTTAAATACTTCTTGGAACAAAGACTATCTTCAGAAGAACAACAAAAATGGGTGACCAAGATGTTGGGTTATGATTTTGAAATCATCTATAAAAAGGGAAAGAAAAATGTTGTGGCAGATGCACTCTCAATAAAGGATGAAGATGTTGAGGCCTTTTTCTGTTCTATCTCAATCATCCAACACGATTGGATAATAGAAGCGAGGGATGAATGGAAGAATGACGAAAATGTGTGGAATCTCATTTTGAGTTTGCAGTAGGAATCCAGTGCATCAGGTACATTTACATGGAAAAATGATTCAATATGGTACAAAGATCACTTATATTTATGTAAGAACTCCCAACTCAAACAAAAGGAACTATTGGAATTGCACACCTCTCTGATAGGAGGGCACTTGGGATTTTTGAAAACCTACCATAGGGTCAAGAAGGAATTTTTTTCGGATGGCCTTACAACTAATTCTCAAAGTTTTGTGGCAGAATGTTTGGTTTTCCAACAAAATAAGGTGGAAAAAATTAAGACCCCGGGTCTTTTACAACCATTAACCATCCCAAGTCATCATTTTTCCATGGATTTCATCACAAGGTTACCGAAGTATGAAGGAAAGAATGTCATCATGGTGACTTTTGATAGACTGACCAAGTACACACACTATTTTGCACTATCTCATCCTTTCAAAGCTAGTATAGTTGCCACCACATCCATGGAGACAGTTCAAAAGCTATTTGGAAGCCCAAATATTATTGTAAGTGATAGAGATCCCATCTTAACTGGACATTTTTGGACATAATTATTTTCTTTTTTGGGTACTCAATTGGCTCATAGCTCATCTTATCATCCTCAATCTGATGAAAAAACTGAGATAGTGAACAAATGTCTAGAAGGATACCTTCGTTTATTTGTCTATGATAAACAAACACAATGGTTGAAATGGTTAACCTTGGAATAATGGTGTTATAACACTTCCTTTCATACTACAAAAAAAATGACACTATTTATGGCAGTCTATGGATACCACCAACTTTCTATCACTTCTTGCCTAAAAAAAAAATCTAAGGTTCAAGTAGTGGAATATCACATAGAGAATAAACAACAAGTTCTCCAACTCTTAAAGGACAACTTGACCATGGCACACAATTTCATGAAACAACAAGAAAATCAACATCGTAGTGAAATAAGTTTTGATGAGATGAAGTCGTATACCATTTTACGAACTTGGATGTTGGTACAAACCTCCAACTACAAACAATTCCAAGTAAGAACTAAACAAAGTTATGATACTTCTTTCCTTACTTTGAGCATGAGAAGTTAATGGAGATCATCAGTATTATAAGTGATATTGATGGTCTACTTGAATGACCATAGGTATGTAAAAAGAATAATATCATTACTTAGAGAACCATCTTTTTTTCAGGGTCTTCAAATACATCAAAGAAACCGAGGAATTTTTATTTATCAAACTAAGCATATCAGAGAAATGCTAAAGAGGTTCAGAATGGAAGATTGCAAACCATTTACCCCTATGAAAACTAGTTGCAAGTTGAGAAAATATGATGATTCAAGGTCTAAAAAACAGAGGCAATACATGTCAATGACTGGTAGCTTATTATATGTGACAACATCCAGACCTAATGCAATGCAGGAAGTTGGACATGTGGCATGATTTCAAGAAGAACCAAAGGAATCACATGTGTTAGCAATGAAGAGGATTTTCTTATATCTCAAATAAACATAAGATTTTGGTTATGGTATCCAAAGGGACAGGATCTATCACTTGTTTCCTACACAGATGCAGATTGGGCATGTTGCATTGATGACCGATGAAGCACCAGTGGAGCAACATTATACTTGGGTGAGTGTTTAGTATATTGGATAATAAAGAAACAATCATCAATATGTTTATCTATAGCCGAAGCAGAGTATATTGCAACAAAAAGATGTTGTACACAGGTTCTATGGATGAAACAAACTCTGACAGATATACATGTTGAGTATGATGAGCCCATTCCAATATATTGTGATAATACAAGTGCCATCAGTATCTCAAAGAACTTGGTGATGCACTCCAAGACAAAGCACATTCCAATCAAGTATCACTTTCGACATGAACAAATTTCAGAGAATAACATCAGATTTGAAAATGTGGGCACAAAAGAACAAGTGGTAGAGATATTTACAAAACTGCTTCCATGGGAATCCTTTGAGTATCTTCTCAAGAGACTCAGAGTAATTTCTACTCCAAAATGAATGATTTTGAATGCTTATATTATATGTCTTATATTTACATGAGGAAGCACCATAAAGAGGAAAGTTCAGGTTGGGAGATGAGTTTCAGGAAGAGTTCAGTCAAGGGGAGAAACCCTGTATGGAAATATACCTTTTCCATTGATGAAAAAAAGGGAGATAGTTATACGATGCAAAGGTAAATGCTTGGATAAAGAGCAAAGATGCATGTTTCTAGGGGGAGAAATGGTCACAGGTGGAGCATGAGTGATATGACTTCAGTATTGCATCAGATTGTTGTCATCAATTCCAAAGGGGGAGATTCTTGATTATTTGGGTTGGTTTTCATTGATGTCAACCCTTGAAGAAAGTTCGGTAGCAAATTGTTTTGACCCACGTGTTTGGTTAATGGACCCACGTTTGTTTGATGTATAATGGTATGATTTTTAATATATTTAAATGTAATACTATTCTATATGGATAGTACATGTCATGCCATTTCTGGTGGTATATGGAATATCAAATAACTCCTCACGGTTAGAGAGTTATGGCCATGTGAAGTTGGAGAACCCTCACGAGTCATCTAAAATCCCCAAAAGGTTAAAGTAGTCAAAGTGGTTGCAAAAAAGAAATTATTTAAATAATAAAGTGAAGTGATGATTGTACTATAAGTCAAAGGGGATACAAAAGAAATTATTTAAATAATAAATTTAATGGAGAAATTACTAATTGGACAAGTGGTTAGAAGTGGCTTAGCCCTAAAATAAGGAAAGTGGTTTAATATGGTTAGAAGGTAACCCCTTTAGGAAGCTACATAAAAGTATAAATAAGAGGCAAGGGTATCTCATTTTAATTACACTTGAGGATATTGAATATCTACAAGTGACTAAGGTAACCAAAGGATTTCTAAGGCTAATTTCAGAGGGAAGGTGAAGTAAAGAAGGAGGAAATTGAAGGGAGGATAAATTGTTTTGATGATGCTTTCTAAGGTATGTTATTTATAGGTCATGTCACCATTTTCGCAATAATGTTTTTTCTAGAAAGCCTCCAACCACAAAATATGGAGGCCATTGAGGAAACATATCCAAGTAGTTGTGATAAAAATTTGATCTTGTGGGTCATTGTATTTTTGGAGTTACACTTCATGGAAAATAGGGTTTGTGGATAGTCTTGAAACTAGTCTAAAACTGGTGTTTTGGGTAAAAACATCATAACGTCTTCATAAAAGATCCAAATTCCATAATACAAAATGTATTGGTTAGAGTACAGTCTATGATATTCTTTGTACCATATTCAGATCCATACAACAAATATTCCATGCGGGGCACGCTCTACAAGTTCGCTCTCTAGAATAAGCCAGAATTCAACAAGGTATGCGATTTTTGCTATAACTCATTTTCTGAGAGGTTACAAGTAGTGAAAGCTGGAGGAATTCAAGAAAATACACTAAAGAACATTGCATACTATTTTCATATCTTTATTCATTGCATGTACATAATTATGATAATTTCAAGTTATGGTTGTTGATTAATCCAAAATTAGTCATGTAAGACTAAAGTAAAGTTTGTTGAAAATGCTAGTCTCTTTTTGTTAAAGTTAAGGAAGGTTTGTAGGTATGTGATCATATACACCAGGTCTATTACAGAGTTACAAATCATATTAGGATGATGAAATTGATGAGAGATTTTGGTTGAGGTACATGTTGGGTACATGGTTGAGACAAGTAGTTAATGAGTTGACACATACATGAGGTGCATAATTGATGATGTTGGTACATATTGATGAGTCATATTTTATCTTTATTAGATGCATGATTGGTACATATTTGGTGCATGTTTGATGCACTCGTTGATGGTACAGGTTGAGGTACAGGTTGGTGCATGGTTGATGCACTTGTTTATGGTACAGATTGATTATAGGTTGTTACAAGTAGTTTTGCGCAAGTTGATTGGTACATGTTTATATCATTATATCTCACAGTGACAGTGTGACAATGGTTCCATCATTCTACTTCTATGACAAGGCAGTTGGACGGGGGAAGGACAGGTGGTTCTATCCATCTTTCGGTTGTAGCTAGAGAACATAGGATATTGTAGCCTCCTTGTGGTTGTAGCCAGAGAATTGGAGAGTTGGAGCTTCCCTTAGGTTGTAGCCTGAGAAACTAGGGGGTTGGAGCCTCCTTCTAGTTGCAACTGGAAAAAAAATGAATTTGGTGCTTCCAATGGATGTAATTCTTAAAGACATATAATAAAAAGAATTCGGTGGTTTTATCCTTCTTTGGGTTTCCATGTAAAAACATTGGTGTACTGTGTATATGTATGATTTCTCATTTTTTCATTGTTTATTTACTTTGAAACTATTCAATGATAATTCTACATTGATATAACACTTGCATTTTATGGTTAAAAAGGATTAAATTTCTCTATTACTGATTCACCCCCCTCTCAGTAATCTAACAATTGGAATGAGAGCAGGTTCCTTCAAGAAATAATTTAACCAATGGAAGGAGATCATGGATTATTCTGAGAATAGAGTACCATTGTTCAATGGTCAGAATGGTTTACGGTATGAGATGTGGAGTGTAAGGACAAAAGTATTTTTACAGGCACATGGGTATTATATTTGGCTATCGTTCGTTACAATATATGATAATTAAAAAAGGTAAAAGACTTCAACCAAGAAGGATTTGAAGAAGAATAAAAGAATAGAAATGGATTTCATCTGTGAAGGATTACCTAATCCGGTAAGAGAAAATGTTGGTAAATGTTCATCAGCTAAAGAAATTTGGGATAAGTTACATGATATATATTCTTCACCCATTGCAGATTCAGAAAATGCCAAAGAAGATGCAAGTATAGATCGAGAATACATATGTTCACCATGTCAAACATATTCAAAAGATTATGAGTACACAATCAACAGAGGTACATTGTTTTGATTTAATTGTGAAAAATGAAGACATCTTGAAATAGAATTTCAGGAGACAAAAAAAATAATAAAAAAGGAGGACAAGTATGAAGAAGAATTGATCAGTGCTTTAGAAGAACTAAGAAAAGAAAGAGAAGAAAACAATTCACTCAAGAAGGAATTGATGAAACAAAAGGAAAGTGCTCACATTTTTGAACAAGCCCAATAGGTCATCAAGAACTTAATAACTCAGCTAGAAGAAGCCAGAAAGATCAAAGAAAATATTAAAGATCAAAAACAGTATTTGGAAGCCAACATAGCAGCACAGAAAGAAGAAGTAGAAATAAGAGAGAAGATATTGAAAGATCATCTCAAGGAAAGAACTAACGATCTAAACCAACTTGAGTCAGAGTTTGGTCAAGAAGATAAATTACTTGAAGAAGAAATAATCACATTAAAAATTCAACTTGAAAAAAAAAAGAGAATAGAAGAAGTCATGAAGTCTCAGATATTAAAGAAAGAAGAAGAGGTTGAGAAGCTTGAAGAAGAAGTTGTCACATTGAGAAGTAAAATCATCAAGATCAAAAAGAACATTGAAGAGACATAAACGTCCTTATCAGTTATAGAGAATGAAGAGAAGCACTCTAGGTTGCTAGAAAATAAGAATGAAGAAAAGAGTAAGAGTTATGCAGAAATACTCAAAGGAGGGAATCATGGTCAACCAGAATCTAAGAAAACTAATAAGTGTACATCTTCAAGAATACCATCCATGTTCAATCCACAAAGGAGATTCAATCATGATCATGATCAGTGAAGACACAAATTCAAAAGGACTACACCACAAAGAAGATCATTCACTCCCAGGTATGAAAATTTATTTTATGGTCATTGTTTTTGTTGTACTAATTTTGGACATAAGGTTGTATATTGCAAGAATTATCAAAGAAATGTTCAAGAAAGAAATTCCTATGTGGTCCCACGTAACATTGAATGTTACAAATTTCATAACTATGGACACATAGCTTATGATTGTAGAAGCATGATAGATACTTCCATGAAAGAGAACACATATATCAGATATAAGAAAGTATGGATAAGAAAACATGAAGAACATGTGAACAAAGACAAGGTCCTAGAGATTAGAAGATTGGAAATAAAACAAGATGAAGAAAATTCTACAGAGAAAAAGAAAGATGCTAGATACATAAAGGTTTGGAAAATAACTAAAAGAAAAGAAGGAAAGGTAAATAAGGAACAGGTTCAAGAGATTGTACTTTCAGGCATTGTAGTGAAAGATAAATCAATAGACAGGAAGAAATAAGTCAGAGATTAGAGAGATGATGAATCTACCAATGAAGATGATGATGAATACACATCAAAGCATGAATTGTTCTGAGCTATCTGGCTTAGAGGTGCCCAGGTAACATGAATATTAGACAGGGGGAATCTATGTGATAATTGTGATAGACCAAAGAATTGTCATTTGAGAAGATTGAAGAGTTTGAGTATACATATCTAGAGCAGTTAGTTAGAAGAAGTGCAGTTTGATAGTTGTAGCGGTGAAGACTTCATGATAGTATATTAATAAATGGGTCAACATTATGGATAGTTGTGCAGTAGAGTGTTGGAAAATATGGACAAAGATGGATTTTTAAGAACACTTAGCAGGTTTGGACATATATATGATAGTGGAAGAGATTATGGATTCATAGATTGGTTTAGAGAGTGGTTCAGAGACAAAGGAACATTATGGATGTGAGTTACACAGGAAATGGCTCAAACAATACTAATGGATTCCAAATTGACAAATATTTTTTGGACACATGTAGTGCATAAAACAATTCACATTCAAAATAGAGTAATGCTCAGAAACAACAATGAAAAAACTCCCTATGATCTATGGAAAGGAATACCAATAGATGTGAAGCACTTCAGAGTATTTGGAAGCAAATGATACATCAAAAGAGAAGATGGAAGAATGGAAAATTTTGACTCTCTTGTGGACAAATGAGTACTTGTTGGTTACTCAAGTACAAGGAAAGCATACAAGTGTTACAATCGGAGGTTGAACAAAGTTGTGGAAAGAGTCAATCTAACAATTTATGAAAGAGGTGGACAATAATTAAAATAAGAATAAAATGAGTCAGTGGAACAACTTTACGAAGAAGAAGAAAAAGATGAACAAGAAGTAGAAGGGGAATATGAAGAATAGCATACATAAGTGGAAGAAGAAGTTCAACATGTTCCTCCAAAGACACCTAGAAAATGAGTACAGAAGAATCATCCTTCAGATCAGATTATTGGAAACAAAGATGCAGGAGTTCAGACTAGAAGAAGAATCGATTCACTAGAACAAATGCACCTAACACTCTTATCTATGATTGAACCATACAATTTTGAAGAGGCAAACAAGGATGAATTATGGAATAAGGCCATGGATGATGAATTGGATCAAATAGAGAATAATGAAACTTGGGAATTGGTTCCAAGACCAAAGAATAAGGATGTGATTGGAACAAAGTGGGTTTTCATAAAAAAAATTGAATGAATATGGACATGTTACAAGGAACAAAACTAGATTGGTATGTAAAGGATAAACACAGGTTGAAGGAATCGACTTTGAAGAGACATTTTCCCCAGTTTCCAGAATGGAAGCAATCCAATTTCTCTTAGATTATGCATGCTCCAAGAATATTAAAGTGTATCATATGGATGTGAAATCAGATTTTCTGAATGGGGAACTTGAAGAAGAAGTTTACATTGAACAACCAGAAGGATTTCAGTTGTCAGAGAATGCAGATTATGTGTGTAAATTTAAGAAGGCCTTGTATGGTCTGAAACAAGAACCTAGAGCATGGTACTCTAGAATGGATAAATATTTAGAATAGGCAGGGTTAAGAAAAGGAAATGCAGATAACAACCTCTACATAAAGGTAACTCAAGATGATATTTTATTAATTGAAGTTTATGTTGATGATATTGTTTTTGGAAGTATTGATGACAGGTTAAGCTAGAAATTTGAAAAGGATACGCATAATGAATTTGAAATATCATTACTCAGAGAATTATCCTTCTTTCTAGGTCTTCAGATACGTCAAAGAAACCAAGGAATTTTTATTTCTCAAACTAAGTATATTAGAGAAATGATAAAGAGGTTCAAAATGGAAGATTGAAAACTAGTTACGACTCTTATGAAAACCAGTTGCAAGTTGAGAAAAGATGATAATTCAAAGTCTAAAGATGTTAAGAACCTGAATAGATCTACCAATATAATAACCACAAATACTGAATACACTATAGATCCACTAAGAAAGATATAAAAAACCACACTTTATTATATCAAAACCCTTGAGGTAGGGCAACACCATACAATGGATCCTATTATGGAAGGGATCCTCTCCTGTTCACTTGCCTCTTCGAGGGGGCATCCTCCTATTGAGCTACCGCTCCAAATACAATACTTCTCTTCATGTCTCATTACATTGCTTGAATCCCTTTATATAGTGCTACCATCAC
>JASDQU010102600.1:531847-550468 GCA_032191745.1 Picea mariana | reverse complement strand
TCCCTTTATATAGTGCTACCATCACCTAAGAACATTCTAAAGGAGGAATCTTCTAAAAGTAGAACCTTCTAAGAAGTCCTCTTACATTTATTATATCTAATTACCCATTTATTATATCTAACTACCATAGTGGACCTTATTTAATAATATAATGGACCTAGTCCACCTTACATTGAATGACCTCCACTATTATCACTATGGGCCCTCTGGGCCCCCCCACTACCTCTCTAGCTACCTTACATTCCATCCCTCTTATGAAAGCGTTGTCCTCAATGCTTGATGTACAACCATATACCAGTCTCCCATGGATAATTGTGGACCATAATGCTGAGGAAAACTGAAGAACCAAGGTCCCGTGTAGAAAGGAAATCCACCATGTTGAAGTAGTCCAACCACCATTGTAAGCTCGGGTCCCATGTCCAAGTGCTCATGTGAACTCCCCGTGGAATATTTTGGAACCCAATAACCAACTCCAAATGATGCTCCAAAGACTGACACCTATCATGTGGATCCAAATAAGAAGATCCATCCACATAGTGGAAAAGGGTCGTAGCAGAATCTGGAAGGAATAATACCACTATAGAATATGCAGACTGAACGTTGGTAACTAGCTCCTGATGTGGGACATTGATTTTCTCTACAGAAGGTGGAGTGGGGTCATCAAATAAAATATGGAAGTAGTTGTCATCCCAGAAATGACAACTATCCATATACCAATCATCACAATCATCCTCAAAATCATACCAAGGTATATTTCTTGATTATATTCATCCCTGAGGCCCTCCATAAGAAATATCTCCTGCATGTTATTTAATGAATCTTGAATACTATGAAAACTATCATTGAAGCCGTCTGTGAAACTGTTTGTGAGGCTGTCTGTGAGGCCATGTGCAAATGCATCCAATCTGTCATCCAATGTGTGAAACAATTGGACTTTGAATGATTCAAGAATTTATTTTAGGTTTTGAAAAGAAATAGCCATATGAGCACCCTATGAACTCTTCAGTCCCGCATCCATCACGAAAAAACCCAAAAAAATAGAACAATAAGTTACAACAGAAAATCGCGGTTTTTTCTGAAAAAACCCTAAAAAACTGTTGAAGTTAAAATGTTCATAACTTCACTTCCTGGACTCCATTTCGGCTGATTTATTTTTGAAATTGGGTGAAATTGTGAGAGGAACTCAGATCTATAATGTGTTTGAGAAAATTCGACCTCCAACTACTACAGAAATAAAAACAAATCGCGTCGCCGTCCGTGGAAAAAACCCTAAAAAATTGCAGATTTTAAAACTTCAATATCTTGACTTCTTGAACTCAATTTCAGGCTATTTTTTTTTTTTAAATTGGGTGTTTTTCTGAGAGGAACTCAGATCTACAACCCTTTTCAGAAAATTTTGCATATAAATATACCAAAAACTTCAATAATTTCACGGCCCTCTTTTTTTTTTTTTCGAAAAAAAAATCTGCAAAAATAAAAAATATTTGCCCACAATGTCTGCCCAAGGAAAGTGCTCTGATACCAATTGTTAAGAACCTGAATAGATCTACCAATATAATAACCACAAATACTGACTACACAATAGATCCACTAAGCAAGATATAAAAAACCACACTTTCTTCATGTCTCATTACATTGCTTGAATCCCTTTATATAGTGCTACCATCACCTAAGAACATTCTAAAGGAGGAATCTTCTAAAACTAGAACCTTCTAAGAATTTCTCTTACATTTATTATATCTAATTACCCATTTATTATATCTAACTACCATAGTGGGTCTTATTTAATAATATAGTGGACCTAGTCCACCTTACATTGAATGACCTCCACTATTATCACTATGGGTCCAGAGGACCCATAGTNTCTAAAGGAGGAATCTTCTAAAACTAGAACCTTCTAAGAATTTCTCTTACATTTATTATATCTAATTACCCATTTATTATATCTAACTACCATAGTGGGTCTTATTTAATAATATAGTGGACCTAGTCCACCTTACATTGAATGACCTCCATTATTATCACTATGGGTCCTTTGGACCCCCCCACTACCTTTCTAGCTACCTTACAAAAGACTAGAGGCAATACAGGTCAATGATTGGTAGCTTACTATATGTGATAACATCCAGACCCATTGTAATGCAGACAATTATACAGGTGGCATGATTTCAAGAAGCACCAAAGGAATCACATGTCTTAGCAGTGAAGAGGATTTTCAGATATCTCAAAAGAACATAAGAGTTTGGATTATGGTATCCAAAAGGAAAGGATCTACCACTTATTACCTATAGAGATGTAGATTGGGCAAGTTGCATTGATGACCGATGAAGAACCAGTGGAGCAACATTCTACTTGGGTGAGTGTTTAGTATCTTGTCTAAGCAAGAAACAATCATCAATATCTTTATCTACAGTCAAAGTAGAGTATATTGGAGCAGTAGGATGTTGTACACAGGTTCTATGCATGAAACAAAATTTGAGAAATATACAAGTTGAGCATGATGATCCCATTCCAATCTATTATGATAATACAAGTGCCATCAGTATCTCAAAGAACCTAGTGATGCACTCTAAGATGAAGCACATTCCAATCAAGTATCATTTTCTATGGGAAAAGGTTGTAGAGAATAACATCAAAGTTGAACATGTGGGAAAAAAAAACAAGTGGCATATATCTTTACAAAACCTTTTCCAAAGGAATCCTTTGAGTATGTTCACCAAAGACTCAGAGTAATTTCTACTCCAAAATGAATGCTTTTGAATTATTATCTTATATGTCTTAAATTTACACGAGGAAGCACCATAAAGAGGAAAGTTCAGGTTGGGAGATCATTTTCAAGAAGAGTTTAGTCAGGGGGAGCAACCTCGAATGAAAATATACCTTTTCCATTGATGACAAAGGGGGACATCTTTATTAGATGCAAAGGTAAAAGCTTGGAGAAAGAGCACATAGGTATGGTTCTAGGGGGAGCGATGGTCACAAATGAAGCATGCATGATATGACTTCAATATTGCATCAAAGTGTTTCCATCAATGCCAAAGAAGTATATTTTTTATTATTTTGGTTGGTTGTCATTGATGTCAACCCTTGAAGAAAGTCTGGTAGCGAATTTCGGTAGCACAAAGGTTTGGGTAATGGACCCAAGTTTTCTTGATGTATAATGGTATGATTTTTAATATATTTAAAGGTAAGACTATTTTATATGGATAGTACATGTCATGTCATTTCTAGTGGTATGTGGAACACCACATAACTCCTCACGGTTAGAGAGTTATGGCCATGTTAAGTTGGAGAACCTTCATGAGTCATGTAGAAGCCCCCAAAAGGTCAAAGTAGTCAAAGTGGTTACAAAGAAGAAATTATTTAAATAATAAAGTGAAGTGATGAGTGTACTATAAGTCAAAGTGATTATTTTTTTTATTTAAATAATAAATTTAATGGAGAAATTACTAAGTGGACAAGTGGATAGAAGTGGGTTAGCCCTAAAATAAGGAAAGTGGTTTAAGATGGTTAGAAGGTAACCCCTTGAGGAAGCTACATAGAAGTATAAATAAGAGGCAAGGGTCTCTCATTTTAATTACACTTGAGCATATTAAATATCTTCAAGTGACTGAGATAACCAAAATATATCTAAGGAGAAATTCAGAGGGAAGGTGAAGTAAAGAAGGACGAAATTCAAGGGAGGATAAATTATTTTGATGATGCTTTCTAAGGTATGTTATTTATAGGTCATCTCACGATTTTCACAATAAATTTTTTTCTAGAGTGATTTAGAGCGTGAAATATGGAGGTTGTTGAGGAAACATATCCAAGTAGCTGTTATAAAAATTTTAGCTTGTGGTTCGTTGTATTTTTGGAGTTACACTCTGTGAAAAATGTGGTTTGTGGCTAGTCCTGAAACTAGTCTAAAACATGTGTTTAGGGTAAAAGAGTCATAACTTATTCATAATAGATCCAAATTCAGTAAGACCAAATGTATTAGTTAAATTACAGTCTTTAGTATTCTTTGGACCATTTTCATATCCATACAACAAATATTCATTGTGGTGCATGCACTACAAGTTCACTCTCTAGAATAAGCCGAAATTCAACAGGGCATGCCATTTTTACTATTACTCTTTTTCTGAAAGGTTCCAAGAAGTGAAACCTAGAGGAATTGCATAAAAGACACTGAAGAACATTGCGTACTATTTTAAGATATTTATTCATTATAGGTACATAGTTATCATTATTTCAAGTTAGGGTTGTTGACTAATCCAAAATTAGTCATATGAGACTAAAGTAAAGTTTGATGAAAATGCTAGTCTCTTGTTGTTAAAGTTGAGGAAGGTTTGCAGGTATGTGATCATATACACCAGGTCTATTACAGAGTTACAAATCATATTTGGATGATGAAATTTATGAGGTCTTTTGGTTGAGGTACATGTTTGGTACATGGTTGAGATAAGTAGTTGATGAGTTAGCACATACATGAAGTGTATAGTTGATGATGTTGGTACATCTTGATGAGTCATAGTTTTTGTGTATTTGATGCATGATTGAGGCATGTTTGGTGCATGTTTGATGGACTCATTGATGGTACAGGTTGAGGTACAGGTTGGTGCATGGTTGATGCACTTGTTTATAGTACAAGTTGATTATAGTTTGTTTGGTACAGGTTGTTTGGTGCAGGTTGATTGTACAGGTTTACAGCAGTGTATCTCACAGTGACAATGTGACAATGGTTCCATCATTCTACTTCTATGACATGGCGGTTGGACAGGTGGTTGTAACCACCTTTCAGTTGTATCCAAAGAAAATAAGGGGTTGTAGCCTCCTTCCGATTGTAGCTAGAGAATTGGGGAGTTGGAGTTTCCCTCGGGTTATATCCTGAGAAGCTAGGGGGTTTGAACCTCCTTCCAGTTGTAGTTGGAAAACAAAGGAAGTTGGGGCTTTCAATGAATGTAATTCTTAAAGACATATAAGAAAAAGAATTATGTGGTTTTCTCCCACTTTGGGTTTCCATGTAAAAACACTAGTTTACTGTGTATATGTATGATTTCTCATTTGTTCATTGTTTATTTACTCAGACAATATTGGATGATAATGATACATTGATATAACACTTGCATTTTAGGTTAAAAAGGATTAAATTGTTCTATTACTGATTCACCCCGCCTCTCAGTAATCCAACAATTGGAATCAAAGCAGGTTCCTTTAGGAAATAGTTTAAAAACTGGAAGGAGATTATGGTGTACCAATGTTCAATGGTAAGAATGGTTTAAAGTATGAGATGTGGAGTGGAAGGGAAAAAGTATTTTTACAAGCACATGGTTATTATATTTTTCTATCAGTTGTTATAGGATATGATAGTTCAAAAAGGGAAAAGATTGCAACCTAGAAGGAATTGAAGAAGAATAACAAAATAACAATGGTTTTCATCTGGGAAGGATTACCTAATCCGATAAGAGAAAAGGTTGGTAAATGTTTATCAACCAAAGAAATTTGGAATAAGTTACATGATATATATTCTTCATCCATCAAAGATTTAGAAAATGCCAAAGAAGATGCAGGTACATATTAAGAATAATTATGTTCACCATGTCAAACATATTCAGTAGATGAAGAGTACACAATAAATATAGGTATGTTGTTTTTATTTAATTGTAAAAAACGAGGACATCTTGAAATAGAATGCCATGAGACAAAAAAACTAATTGAAAAGGAAAACAATTATGAAGACAAATTGATCAGTTCTTTAGATGAAATAAGAAAAGAAAGAGAAGAAAACAAGTCACTCAAGAAGGAATTGATGAAACAAAATGAAAGTGCTCACATTTTTTAAGAAGCCCAACAAGTCATCAAGAACTTAAGAACTCAGCTAGAAGAATCTAGAAAGATCGAAGAAAATCTTAAAGATCAAAAATAGTATTTGGAAGCCAACATAGTAGCACATAAGGAATAAGCGGAAATGAGAGAGGAGATATTGACAAATCATCTCAAGGAAATAACTAACAATCTAAACTAGCTTGAGTAAGAGTTTGATCAAGAAGAGAAATTGCTTGAAGAAGAAATAATCACATTAAAAATTTATCTTGAAGAAGCGAAGAGAACAGAAGAAGTCACGAAGTCTCAAATATTAAAGAAAGAAGAAGAGGTTGAGAAGCTTGAAGAAGAAGTTGTCACATTGAGAAGTAAAATTGTCCAGCTCAAAAAGAACATTGAAGAGACAAAAACATCTATATCAGTTGTAGAGAATGAAGAGAAGAACCTAGGTTGCTAGAAAATAAAAATGAAGAAAAGAGAAAGAGTTGTGCATAAATACTCAAAGGAAGGAATCATGGTGAACTAGAATCTAAGAAAACTAATAAGGGTACATATTCAAGAATACCATCCATGTTCAAGCCACAAAGAATCTTCAATCATGATCATGATCAGTCAAAGCATAAATTCAGAAAGACTACACCACAAATAAGATCATTCACTCTCAAATCTCGGATAAGCAAGAAACAATCATCAGTATCTACAACCGAAGGAGAGTATATTGCAGTAACATGATGTTGTACATAGGTTCTATGGATGAAACAAAGTTTGACATATATACAGGGTGAGTATGATGAGCCCATTCCAATATATTTTGATAATGCAAGTGCCATTGGTATCTCAAAGAAACCAGTGATGCACTCCAAGATGAAGCACATTCCAATCAAGTATCACTTTCTACGGAAACAAGTTGTAGAGAAGAACATCAGAGTTGAATATGTGGGCACAACAGAAAAAGTGGAAGACATATTTACAAATTCACTTCCATGAGAAGCCTTTGAGTATCTTCATAAGAGATTTGGAGTAATTTCTACTCCAAAATGAATGCTTTTTAATGCTTATATTATATGTCTTATATTTACATGAGGAAGCACCATAAAGAGGACAGTTCAGGTTGGGAGATTAGTTTGAGGAAGAGTTCAATTAAGGGGAGTAGCCTCAGATGGAAAGATACCTTTTCCATTGATGATGAAGGGGGAGATATTTATCAGATGCAAAGGTAAATGCTTGGAGAAAGAGCATAGAGGCATGGTTTCAAGGGGAGTGATGGTCACAGGGGGAGCATGAGTGATATGAATTTAGTATTGCATCATATTATTGCCATCAATTCCAAATGGGGATATTGTTGATGATTTGAGTTGGTTGTCATTGATGTCAACCCTTGAATAAAGTTCGATAGAGAATTTTGTTAGCACAAAGGTTTGGTTAATGTTCCCAAGTTTGTTTGATGTATAATGGTATGAGTTTTAATATATTTGAAGGTAATACTATTCTATATGGATAGTACATGTCATGCCATTTTCGGCGGTATGTGAAATGTCGCATAACTCCTCATGGTTAGAGAGTTATGGGCATGTGAACTTGGAGAACCCTCATGAGTCATCCAGAAGGCCCAAAAGGTCAAAGTAGTCAAAGTGGTTGCAAAGAATAAATTATTTAAATAATAAAGTGAAGTGATGAGTGTACTATAAGTAAAATTTGATACAAAAGAAATTATTTAAATAATAAATTTAATGGAGAAATTACTAAGTGGACAAGTGGTTAGAAGTGGGTTAGCCCTAAAATAAGGAACATGCTTTAACATGGTTAGAAGGTAACCCCTTGAGGAAGCTACATAAAAGTATAAATAAGAGACAAGGGTCTCTCATTTTAATTAAAATTGAGAATATTGAATATCTAAAAGTGACAGAGGAAACCAAATGATATCTAAGGTGGATTTCAGAGGGAAGGTGAAGTAAAGAAGGCCAAAATTCAAGGGAGGATAAATTCTTTTGATGATTCTTTCTAAGGTATTTTATTTACAAGTCATATCACCATTTTCACAATAACATTTTTTTGTAGAATGATTCAGACTGTGAAATATAAAGGAAATTGAGGAAACATATCCAAGTAGATGTCATAAATTTTTTAGCTTGTGGGTCATTGTGTTTTTGGAGTTACACTCCGTGGAAAATAGGGTTTGTGGCTAGTCCTAAAACTAGTCTAAAAGAAGTGTTTTGGGTAAAAATGTCATAAATTATTCATAACATATCCTAATTCAGTAAGACCAAATGTATTGGTTAGAGTACAGTCTTTAGTATTTTTTGTACCATTTTCAGATCCAGAGAACAATTATCCCATGCGGGGCACGCTCTACACTTTCTCTTTATATAATAAGCTAGAATTCAACAAGGTAGTCCATTTTTTCTATAACTCATTTTATGAGAGCTTCCAAGAAGTGAAACCTGGAGGAATTGCATTAAAAACACTGAAGAACATTGTGTAATATTTTCAGATATTTATTCATTACAGGTACACAGTTATGATTATTTCAAGTTAGGGTTGTTGACTAATCCAAAATTAGTCACGTGAGACTAAAGTAAATTTTGATGAAAATGCTAGTCTCTTGTTGTTAAAGTTAAGGAAGGTCTGCAGGTATGTGATCATATACACCAGGTCTATTACAAATCTGCAAATCATATTTGGATGACAAAATTGATGAGGGATTTTGGTTGAGGTACATGTTGGGTACATGGTTGAAACAAATAGTTGATGAGTTGGCACATACATGAGGTGTATAGTTGATACTTTTGGTACATCTTGATGAGTCATAATTTATGTGTATTTGATGCATGATTAGTGCATATTTGGTGCATGGTTTATGCACTCATTGATGGTACAGGTTGAGTTATAGGTCGATGCATGGTTAATGCACTTGTTTATGGTACATGTTGATTACAGGTTGTTTGGTACATGTTCTTATAGGTTGTTTGGTGCAGGTTGATTAGTATAGGTTTACAACAGTATATCTCAGAGTGACAGTGTGATAGTGGTTCCATAATTCTACTTATACAACATGGTGGTTGGACGAGGGAAGGACAGGTGATTGTATCCACCTTCCGGTTGTAGCTGGAGAACATAGGGGTTGTAAACTCCTTCTATTTGTAGTCGAAGAATTGGGGAGTTGGAGCTTCCCTCAGGTTGTAACCTAAGAAAATAGGGTTTTGGAGCTTCCTTCCAGTTGTAGCTAGAAAACAAAGAAATTTGGTGCTTCCAATGAATGTAATTCTTAAAGACATATAAGAAAAATCATTACGTGGTTTTATCCCACTTTGGGTTTCCATGTAAAAACACTCGTGTATTGTGTATATGTATGATTTATCATTTTCTCATTGTTTACTTACTCTGAAGCTATTGGATGATAATGCTACATTGATATAAGACTTGCATTTTATGGTTAAAAAGGATTAAATTTATCTATTATTGATTCACTCTCCTCTCAGTAATCCAACAGATAAGAGGTTCAAATGTATGAAACGTAAGTTGAAGTACTCTATTACTAACATGAAACATAGGTAGTTATTTTTGAACTCACTATTGCCACACTTAAAGTATCCTTTGAGACAAAACAATTTTCAAACTCAGGAAGAGGTGCTTCAAGCAGCCTTGCAGTTGGAAGAAAACCAGTATCAATAGAAAGATCTAGCAATAGAAGAGTTGAAAGAGGGTCTTAAGGATATGACATTTCAGATGAAATAGAATAAGGGGAAATATAAGAGAGAAGTTGTTTGGTTTACATTATGTAGGACAAAAGGACACCATAAGAATGGATGTCCAAACTTTGCGTAGTACATGGAAGAAGAGGTACCAAACCTTTGTCCAATAGGAGGACCATGGTGTGAAATTTGTAAGACACCTGAGCACGATCCATACCATTGTCCAATGATTCTTACAATAATTTTTGAAAATCAGTGGGTCATGATGACAAGGACTGTAGAACACATGAAATAATGAGAGAGAGAACTTTAGACACCTACAGGGTGGAAGCAGAGATAATGATGGGACAAGCCACACCACATTTCAACAATGCAAAACCACAATTTAATGTTATGACACCGCAATACAACAATGTGCAACCACGGTATAATAACATGCAATATAACCAGATACCCCAATACAATGTACCACATAGAGATAGAGGTGGATTCAGAGGTGGAGGTCATGGTAGAGGAGGATTTGGATGAGGTAGAGGGCTAGTATTTTTCCACAACTGTCAACAACCACGACACTATGCAAGAGACTATCCCATACCACCTGCGACATGTATGTATTTTCGTGCAACATACCACAAAACATGATAATACACAACATTATGTGGAAAAATATAGGAAAAAAGGAACCGAAACAATCAAAACGTTTAGTGGATTTCGACAGAATCTAGGGATGATGGGAAGAATATCAACATAGTTACTCGAGGAAGAGACAAGATGGGAGCCGATGTAACAAAAATGGATCCAACTCAACATTAGTGGGTTAAGAATAACATTGATCCACATAATCATTTTGACACGTGGAAAGAAAAGGATATGTTTAAGGAGGTCATACAAGATATTCTAAAAGAAAACATTGCAACTTCATGAATTGTGAAACAAAGTCAGGATCCACCATTGTATGAAATTCCAATCTCAATGGATCACACCAGTGAAGGACAACCTTGAGAGAAATTAAGTAACCTAAATACTTTTCTAAAATATTGTATCAATTTATTGAATGATCCATCATCCATTAAGGTCTTACAAAACTTTCTAGAAAGATGCAACAAAAAAGTAGAAGGGAAGTTAGAACAAAAGAAAGTTAATCATCTACATACGAGAAGAAGAACAAGTAGGGAATTCAAGTTAAATTCCAACATTGGGGATTTCAATATGGAGCATGCCATTCTTGATTTAGGATCTTAAGTGAATGTCTTACCTAAGAAGAGATGGCAATGTATGGGGGAACCCACATTAGGATATTCACCCGTCTAGTTGAAATTTGCAAATCAACATAGACTATTACCAATTGGAATACTTAAAGTTGTGACAATAGAATTGGTTGTAGTGTGTGTTGTGGTACATTTCAAAGTTATAGAAATAGAATATGGCACAAAAAATTACCCAACATTACTAGGAATGGACTGGGAATTTGATAACGAGGTTGTGATAAACCTGGAGACATGAAAAATGAATTTTGAATGAGGTCAGTACATAGTAATCTCCCAACTATATCCCTCATAAGGAGAAAGGTTTGTAGAGGAAACATGTTTAGATTTGGAAGAAATAAATAATTTATATAGGTCTACCGCGTGGGAAGAAGATTATGTCAACCCAACTGCAGATGGGGTACTCAACTAGATATGAATTACATCATGTGCCTCAGACTCCAAGACATGTTTGGAAAACTAGCAGCAATTCTACATGAAATCTACACAAGGAGGTGCACAAGAATAAAGTGCTCAGTAAGGTGGGTCGATATAGAGGTAAGGGAACCCCCCACTTTTCATGGTTTGAATGACTTAGAAGAATTCTTGAAAAATTATGAGGAAGAAGTTTTGGAAAATAAATGTTTGTTAGACTTGGATATTTCCCTCAAGGAAATAACTACAAGATGGTGGGGCATGCACAAGGAAATGATTCAAGACTGGTATTAGTGTAAGTGGTTAATGCACATTAGAATTTTTGCAAAATAGGGGAGCAACACATTGCAAAAATATGAAAAACGAGGGAGGCCAACTGAGCACATATAGAAATGTAGAACATAATGGAGGTTGACACCACCAGAAGAACGCTCTCATTACTTTTTTCATACATTGGAAGGGATACCAGGGAACTGGTACATAGACCAGGAAATGCACAGAGGAACTACAGAATGGACATTCTTACAAAATAATTTTGTGGTAACTTTCTCATTTGAGCATGAGAACCCCAATATTGATTCAAACCTGAATCTCATGCAGGGAATGATATTTTTTGAGGAACCCGAGGTGGAAATTATCACAAAC
Source organism: Picea mariana (assembly GCA_032191745.1). Taxonomy (NCBI): domain Eukaryota; kingdom Viridiplantae; phylum Streptophyta; class Pinopsida; order Pinales; family Pinaceae; genus Picea; species Picea mariana. Next base: position 538,647 of record JASDQU010102600.1, on the reverse strand, counting down.
TATCAACAACAAAACATATATAATGTTAATGACTTACTCTCATGTTATCATGTCACAGAGGAAGCACCATATGAATATGATTAGTGCAACATTCAGATAACATAGATTGAAGGTGAGATAGAGGTAGAAGTTCCATCTTTGGATTCAAAGGCATTTTTTTCACCAATCAAGGTAAATAAATTAACCATTGGGATAGAATAAAACCCTAAAATGGTCAGCATTGGAGACTACTGGGATGAGAAGACACTAAAAAGGATAACAAAATTACTGCACAATTAAAGTGACTTGTTTCCAACAACCTTTACAGAGATCAAAGGAATAAGTTAATAACAGGTGAGATAGGTGAGATGAATATACCCCTAAGAATAGATGTTAGACTTGTTAGATAGATACCTTACAGGTTGAATCCATTGTATAAACAAAAAGTGAAAGCATAACTTGACCGAATGCTAGAATATGGTATCATAGAGCTAGTGGAAGAATCTGAATGGATCAGTCCCATGGTATTAAAGGAAAAAAACATGGGGGAATAAGAATTTATATAGATCTAAGGAAATTGAATGATTCTTTCTTACATGACCCTTTCCCTACCCCTTTTATAGATGAGATCTTAGAGAATTTTGGAGGTCAAGAAGCATATTCATTCACAGATGGATTCTCAGGTTATCGTCATATTAAAATAGCTCCACAGGATAGGAATAAGACTACATTTGGTATAGAATGGGGATCCTATCAGTATACAATTATGCCCTTTGGATTGAAAAATGCACCAACTATATTTTCAAGGGTGGTCATCGTTTCTTTTAAATATTTCATACATAAATTTTTAGAAGTATATCTGGATGACTGGACCACTTTTAGTCTTTTGAAAGATCATGTAGAAGTATTAAGACTAATGTTGTATAGGTGTAGGAAATGTTAGATTTCATTAAATATCAAGAAATGTATTTTTATCACACTCTTTGGGATATTTTTAGGACATGTGGTATGAAAACAAGGGTTACTGGTTGACCCTGCTAAGATTGTTGTAATTGTGGAATTACCACCACCAAAGTCAGTGAGCCAGTTAAGAGACATAATTGAACATGCAAGGTACTACAAGAAGTTTATCAAGAGGTATGCATAGATTACCGCATCAATGGAAAATTTGTTGAAGAAGGACACCAAATTTCAGTGGAACAAGGATTTTCAACAGAGATTGGATACTTTGAAGGATAAAATGGTGACAACACCTATTTTAGTGTTTCCCAATTGGGAAAAGACATTTCATGTGCTTGTAGATGGATCAACAATAGAACTTGGAGCAATTTTGGCACAGACAAGAGTAGGTGACTTAGATCACCATATATCCTTTTCAGGCATGAAGTTATTATAGTCATAGAATAATTACAACACAACAGAAAGAGAAGGTATAGACATAGTGTATGCACTGCATAAATTCAAACATTATTTATTGGGAAAGAAATTTAAAATGTTCACAAATCATTCTTCCCTAAAATATCTAGTCAACAATCCAGTGTTGGAGGGGAGGATCTATAGATGGCTATTATTGTTCCAGGAATTTGATTTTTAAGTCATAGTTAAACCAGGGAAACTGAATGTGGGACCAAATCACTTATCAAGGGAAACCAATGGAGAAGAACCTACTAACTTAGAAGGAAAATTCCATGATGCACAATTATTTTCAGTACAGATAGTTGATGAGTGCTTTGTTGATATCATTGAATTAATGAGCACATGAGTTGTGCCAAAGGAGTTTAGTATTGCGTAGAAGAAAAAATGGGTAGTCATACCTACATACTATCAATTAATTGCAGGTCATTTATACAAGATGGGAGAAGACATAATTTTGAGAAGGTGTGTGATGGAACATGAACGACCCATGGTTCTAATAGAAGGTCATGAATGTATATATGAAGGACACTATGTAGAAAAGGATACCACGCATAAGGTATTGCACGCAGGTTTATGGTGGCCAACAATTCATAAATATGAAAAAGAATATTTCGAGAACTATGATGTATCTTAGAGAGTTGGAAAACCCAAAAGGATGGATGATTGTTGACTATATAGTCAACAATCCAAGGAAACAATGCCCATTGTTACTCGACACCAGGAGAAATTTTATGTGCTCATAGACTTTGTCAATGAATCTGTAACATTCTTCAAAGTGTCAACCTTTTCCAGCAACACCTTCTTTTCCTCAACCATGTCTCTCACAAAGTGATACTGACCATCAATATGCTTTGTCTTCGAATGATAAGCTGGGTTCTTTGCCAGGAAGATTGCACTCTGAATATCACAATCTAATCTCACTACTTGTTGTACCAACCCAATACCTAAACACNATGAATCTGTAACATTCTTCAAAGTGTCAACCTTTTCCAGCAACACCTTCTTTTCCTCAACCATGTCTCTCACAAAGTGATACTGACCATCAATATGCTTTGTCTTCGAATGATAAGATGGGTTCTTTGCCAGGAAGATTGCACTCTGAATATCACAATCTAATCTCACTACTTGTTGTACCAACCCAATACCTAAACACAATCTTTGTAACCATATTGCTTCTTTTCTTGCATGAGTGGTTTCCATGTATTCAACTTTTGTAGTTGAGAGTGCCACTATAGCCTGTCTTTTGCTCATCCAACTGATTGCTCCTACAAATAAGTTAAACACATACCCACTTGTAGATATTCTACGATCTAGATCTCCAGCCCAGTCTGCATCAACAAATCCATGCATGTCCACCACTCTGTCCAATCCTAGTCTTCCTTGGTAGCACAATCCATAACTAGTAGTGACATGAAGATACTTGAAGACCCTGTTTAGTATTGTCCAATGCTCCTTCCCTAGTTTTGACATATACTTGATCAAAACTCCCACTGCATGTGCAATTTTCAGTCTAGTACAGACCATTGCATACATCAAACTGCCAACTGCACTAACATACGGAACATGGGACATGTCCTCTTCTTCTTCATGTGTATTGGGACACTGATCTACAGATAACTTTACACCTATAGGAATAGGAACCTTGACCGGTTTACTTCCATGAATATTAAACCTCTGCAATATCGTCTCAACATATTTTCTTTGATTCAACTAGAGTTTCCCGTTTGCACGATCTCTTTTAATCTCCATTCCCATAATGAAGTTAGCAACACTGATATCCTTCATGTCAAGTTTGGAGGATAGCTGTGATTTCAGCTCCTTGATAACATCCATGTTATTTCCTACCAACAACATGTCATCAACATACAAACCTACATAAATGAAGTGATTACCAACTTGCTTGAAATATACATAGTGATCAACCCTGCTTCTCACAAATCCCAATTCAAGGATGTATGTATCAAAATTTTGGTACCACATCCTAGGTGATTACTTCAGACAAYATAGCGACTTCTTTAGCTTACAAACCATCTCTTTCTTTCCCTTCACTACAAATCCTTATGGCTGCTTCATGTAGATTTCTTCTTTCAGATAGCCATGTAGGAATGTTGTCTTCACATCCATCTGTTYCACTTCAAGATCAAAAGAAACATCAATAGATAAAATAAATCTAATAGAAGTTAACCTAGAAATAGGAGAAAAAATATCACCAAAGTCAATTCCCTCTACCTGGGAATAACCTTTTGCTATTAGCCGAGCTTTGTATTTCTCCAGTTTTCCTTATGCATTAAACTTCTTCTTAAACAACCATTTGCTACCAACATATTTTCTTCTATATGGCAACTCAAATATATCCCATACCTCATTCTTATCCAAGACATCCATTTCTTCAACCATGGACTTCTTCCATAGTTTACTATCCTCTGAATTCACTGCTTCCTTGACAGTTATGGGATCATCATCAGTAATAGATAAAGTAAAATTGGAATGAAAATCGGGTGGACTATACCTTTCTGGTTTCCTTCTTTCTCTCATTGATCCCCTCAATACTAGGGTATGAGGTTCTTCTTTTTCTACTGCTGCTTCATCTTCTTCAGATGATTCAAATTTTGCATCATCCAACTCTAGCTCTATTTTCTTAGGTTCTTCTGGCCTTGGTAGGAATTCATGTTTGGAAACATCTTTTACCTCTCTAAAAACAACATCTCAATTGTAAACAGTATTCTTGGTTTATGGGTTCCAAATCTTATAACCTTTCACACCATGTTTATAACCAATAAAGATAAACTTTTCATCCTTTTTATCCAGCTGACTCCTATTTTCCTTTGGAAGATGTACATAAGCATCACAAACAAACGCTATAAGATGTTGAAGAGAGGGTTTGTTTCCAGTCCATACCTCATGTGGAGTTTTATCATCCAACGCTGATGAGGGTGATCGATTGACCAGGTAACATGCTATACCCACTGCCTCTGCCCAGAATTCATGTCCTAACTCGGCACCGCTGAGCATGCTCCTTGCTTTTTCCATCAGTGTCATGTTCATCCTTTATAAAACTCCATTTATATGAGGAGTGTATGGAGTAGTCTTCTGCCTTGCTATACCACACTTCTTACAGAATTCTTCAAATTCATTTCTGCAGAATTCTCCACCATTATCTGTTCTCAATACCTTTATTTTCTCCTTTGTTTGATTTTCTACCAGAGCCTTAAACTCTTTAAATTTATCAAATACCTCAGATTTATTTCTAAGAAAATAAATCCATGTGTTTCTTGAGAAATCATCTATGAATGAAACATAATACACAGACTTACCTAGTGATTGAACAAGCACAGGTCCAAACACATCAATGTGTATCAACTCTAAGATCCCATCTTCTCTTGTAGCACCAGATGGGAATCTTACTTGATTCTATTTACCATATATACAATGTTCACAGAAATCAAAATCTAGAGTGAAATTAGCCATACCTTCAACCATACCTTTACTGTGTAGTTTTTGAAGGCTCTTTTCTCCAATATGCCCCAGTCTTTGATGCCACAACATGGTCTTATTTTTTGGAACAATATTGGTCTTGTCTCCTTCATTTCTCTTCTCAGGGACAACATAATTGTTACACCCATTGGTATAAGTGTTTCCCAACAACTTGTACAAAGTCCCACACCAAACTCCCCTCATCAACACCATTGCTCCTCGTACCATCTTGCAAGTGTTCTTTCCAAATACAATATTAACTCCTGCATCATCCAACTTGCTTACAGATATTAGGCTCCTGGATAGTTTTGGAATGTGAAGAACCCCAGGGAGTGTTCTAATCCTTCCATCTTTTAGTATCAACTTAACCCTTCCACGTCCCATGATTTTTGTTGTCGAGTTATCTCTTAGGAATACATCACCACCATCATATTTTTTATATTTAGAGAACAACTCCCTGTGAGGAGTCATGTGGTATGATGCACCTGAGTCGATAAACCATACATCGTGGTCTACATGTGTACCTATAGATGCCAAGTAAACATCACTTCCTTCTTTAGTGGAGGTTTTTGCCTCTGTGGAAGAGGTACTATCAAATCTCTTTGGTTTTTCAACCTTCTTAGACTTGCAATCTTTCTTATAATGCCATATTTTACCACACTTCCAGTATTTCCTCAAATATTTTCCTAGAGACTTAGATCTACCTCTAGATTTAGATACCCCCCTCTAAGACTTACCAAGATTCCTATCTTGGGTACGACCTCTTACAAATAAAGCATCTGTGCTATGACCATTCATGTTTTTCCACCTCATCTCTTCAGATAACAAGGATGCAACTACATCCTCATACTTCAATGTATATTGAGTGGTACTACCTATTGCTACAACCAGATTATCTCAAGAGTCTGGCAAAGAACATAACAAAGTAATACACTTATCTTCTTCTGCAATCGTAATATTAACAAAGACAAGTTGACTTACCAGAGTATTAAAGGCATTTAGATGTTCTGTCACAGAATCTCCATCTTCTATCCTAAGATGCTACAACTTCTTTCAAAGAAACAACTTGTTTACCAAGGACTTTGATTGATACAAATTCCCCAACTCATCCCATAGTTCCTTGGCTGTATATTCTTCTGAGACATTCAACAACACCGAATTTTCCAGGCAGAGTCGAATAGTACTCCTTACTCTTCTATCCAACTTCTCCCAATCATCCTTCGACATACCAATAGGTGGTGTACTGGTAGTTTGTGTACTAGTAGGTTGTGTTCCAGTAACCTGTGTGCTAGTAGACAGTGTACTAGTAGGCTGTGTACCAGGATCCACAACGATCCATTGTTCTTTGTCTACAAGAAGGTCCTCCATCTTCAACTTCCATAGCTCAATTTTTTTTACCATTGAACTTCTTTATCTTGATTCTAGATGAGATTTCTATTCCTCTTTCTATACTCGAATCTCCACTGCAAAAGCTCCCACTAAACCCAGGTTTATCACAGACCCAAGATAAACTTTATCTATCAAGACCAAGACAAACCCTCAACAACAAAGGCGTCCCTCTGAATCAAAAAATGAGCTCTGATACCACATGTAAGTTTTCAACCTGTGAAGTACATCAATGCATATAGATTCTTAAGAAAAACATAAATTAATCAATGGCTCATTCACATAGTACACATATATTTATACCGGAAACCCTCAATCAAGAAAACCTTTCTTATTTCATTATATCAAATTTCACCATTCACCATACAATATATACAATGCTTTTAGGTATTCTGTAGATACCAAAACCCTAATCCCTTAATCCGGGATTAATTTAGAAAACCGCGAAAAATAGAAAAATCCGCTAAAAATAGAAAAAACCGCCCAAAACAAAATATCGGGGTGTTTCCCCAAGCTACTTCCCATTGCCGAACATTGTGCATAAC